>MRSU01010135.1:0-19412 GCA_008369845.1 Trichomonas gallinae
AAAAAAAAAAAAAAAAAAAAAAAAAAAACAATATAGCTTTGCTGTTTGCTTTAAATGAAGTGCATCATCAGATTGAATGATACATTCATTCTGTTTCTGGACTAAATATCATAGCAAAAAATTACAACGAAACAGATAATATTTTTGCTTCAGAAAGCTCATTCAAATTTGATAATTTGATTGACTGTAATAATAGCCTATTATAAATACACAATGAATATTAACTTGGAAGAGAACACAGATACACAATGTTTATAGGCAGTTTCAAGAACGAAATTTAGAAAATAAAATTAATGGAGACAAAACTCCGAAATTCAAGTCCATCCTGTATTTCAATCGATTAGTTGATATGCATATAGAAACTTATAAAAATTAGACTAAAAAAAAATATAAAATCGAATTAATATTCTAAATATACCAAATTGCAAATGCATAAATACAGTATCTGGCAACAATAAGATTATTGTTTAATAATTTCGATGATTCGAGTTAGATTTACAAACTCGATGATTTTTCCCACAGAATCATTGTCGCGCAACAACGATTATAGTGAAAAATTTCTCGAATGATTCAACAATCGAAAACGCGAATCTTATTTTGTAGTATTTTGATCCGTATTATTTAGATAACAAAATATTGTCATTTTTGCGGATTGATGTCAATAAGGTTAATATTGAGACAATAAAACGTTTTCCCCACAAAAAATTGAATTATTTACGGGCGTATCAGCATTTCGAAATGGATGAAACACTCATAAGAATATTATAAATGATAATAGCCATTTCTCTTTTGAAAAATTGAAAGATTTACGAGCTGTCAGCAATAAATTAAATAATTCCATAATTTTTGGAAACAGCTTTAATAGTTACTGGTAATTTCAATGATTTCGTTTATGATTAGTTTTGAATCCAAAATAATCGTCGTACTGATTCAAGGTTTATTTTTTTTTTTTTTTTTGATTTTTTCATGGTTAGCCAAAAACCAGATTAAGATAAAATACAGCTATTTTAACACCCAATTATCTCAAAAAGTAAAAATATAACAGACAAAATCTTTTTTTTAACGCACAGAGTTTTTCAACCATATCTATCGTCGTGACATTGCGAATGAAAAATATAGATATGATTAATCGTATATATCATATATTTCGTTTAGTTTTCTATCGTCGTGACAGAACAATTCAAATATATAGAGTTATATGTATATAATACATATATCGTTTAATTTTGATTTAAATTTGACTCACAAAAATTGAATACTCATGTTACACATCATTATCTATTTTCTTATATAGAATCTGATTTCAAAGAATGAAAAAATTATCAGAATTTTTTGGAAAAAAAAAATTTAAAGATGACGAATATCGTTCATCTTTATACATATATATATGAAGATCCACAGTTTTCTTGTATATTTGCGTATGACCTCGATATTCCTGCGGCTGAGGTTATAAAGCAAGTTGCAATTAACTGCAATCTTCCAAATACTCAACAATATGCGTTATTTGTTAATGTAGCAATGGGAAATCAATCATATCTCGTTGGTGAAGAAACTCTGCGTATGAAAGGTGTGCAGAATGGTTCAGAAATCATAATTATGAACGCAAATGCCGATTTTGGATTACAAACGAATCAACCACTTCAATATATGCCTGAGCAACAGTACGATATGAACTATGCACCAATCGATTACTCATTAAACTCAACTTTTACACTTAATTCGACATTAAATCCGTTTGGCCAACAACCACAGTTTAACTTCGACACTTCCGGACAACTTATGCCACCACCATCAGCTTTCAACTACGATGATGTGTCCATGTTCCAAACAGGAGTCCAATTTAATTATAATAACTACCAAGAACAGGCGCAAGTTGATCCAGAGTACATCAATATGAACTCATCATACAATGACGGCAACTATAATACGAGTAACGACGGCGTATTTAACGAAAATATGGCATTCAAAATTAAAGATGTAGAGATTTATTTGGGAAACAACCCAGATAACGTTATCGCTACATACGATGTTGCCATTGACGACAATATTACAGACGAAACTAATCGCGATGATTTTGGCGCATTATTATTCGGCCAAAAAGACCAAGTCAGACAAATGGAATCGCAAGGACTCACGCCATTTAACGTCACTGTACATGATATGGCGTCTGATAAAGCAAAAGTTCTCGAAACTAAATTATTCCAGACATTCGACTATTCTGAGGTCAAACTCTTACTGCTTTCCATCCTAGATTTACCATCAGACGTTCGTTATTCGTTCATGTTCGTTTCTAGCGCAGATGACAAATTCTGGCTCAAAGAAGGCAGTTCTCTTGAGAGATTCCAGTTCACAGAGAAAACAGACGTCTACGTTTACCACCGTGACCTCAAAATGAAAATATTCACGACACATTTTCAGCCGAGACTTTGCACAGTTGATGCGGAGCAGGAATGCCACGACGTTGTTAAAACTCTCGCCGAGAACTTCGGCATCATGAACTTCCAGTGCTACACTCTTTTCAGCCAGAAAGGAGCAGAAGAAGTCCCATTAGATCCGCATAAACCTGTTCCTGAGCAAGTTACCGATTTATCTAAGCTTACACTCAAAAGAAACTACTTCGTTTTATCAAGAATCGATATCGCGAGTCTTACAGCTGCATCGCAAACTTATAAAGATTGCAAAGTGAGATTATTCAAAGATGAAGTCGAAATTCCGAAAGATATGGAACTGGAATTCGCATGCTTACAGTTCCTTTGCGAAAGTGACAAGAAAACACGTAAAAATCCGAAATTCCCGAAAAATGTTGACTTTCTCTTCCCAGAAAACTGCAATAATGGCAAAGGACTGGGCGAGGTGCTCACACAGTACGTGAAAAAATACGACAATATCAACCAATTCAACGCTTTCAGAAGATTTTTCAAATTGCTCAAGAAAATTCCAGGATTTGCAAGCTACAAATACGACTGCACAGTCATCGCAAGAACGAAAATCGGTGGATATGCTTTAGAATGCGAGATCGAAATCGCGCCACACTGTATCAGAATTTACAACGAAAATGTTCTCGAAGACAAGATTTCGTATACAAGAGTCATCGATACTCAGTTCGCTGATGATGTTTTAAGCGTTACTTTCCACGCCAGAAGAGGATTGGTCGCAAAATACGATTTTCAGTCTACAGAAGGCAAAGAAATGCTTTTACTCGTCAGAAGACACATCGAAATCATGAGAGACATCATGTATCAACGTGCGAGAAACACAGCTCTTCTTCCTCCGATTATTAACGAAAAATTCAAAATCAATCTTTACACAACAAATGATATCAATCTTGCAGACGTTCAGAAAAGTTTCCAGTACGACAGAAACTACAACGGCATGATTTTAACAGCTGTTGCTGAAGATAATTTGAAGATGAAACATTCAGACAACCACATCTGCCTTTTGAGGCTTGATCAAGACATCCACAGATTCATCATGAAAGAAGACATCCTTATTTTGCAAGGAGTCCAAGATTGGATGACAATTTACGTTATTGATAGATTTGTTCCAATCAACATCACTTTCAGTGATGGTAGAGTCGAAAAAATCAAGTTAGACTTGACAAAGACAGTCGAACAACTCACAAAAGATTGTTTTGCGGCGATCAAATTCCCACCATTAACCGGTTATACACTTTGGTCAAGGAACAACAACGGCGACTTGGCGCCACTCGATGTTCGCTTCACAGTTCCCGAACAAACTCCATTTTACACTAATTTGAGTTTGCTTCGCCGTTTCTACACGCTTTCAGCCGAAATTCTTCAGACAATAGATGTAGCAAGGATGACAATGATCGATACAATCCCTTGCATCAAGGAAAGCCAAGTACAAATGACTGATGATGAATTAAATGAGCTTCTCGCATTGTGGGGCTACGCCATGGTTGTCGAGAACTTCGAAGACTCAGAGAGGATGACAGATTTCACATGGCTTCAACAAGTTTTCCCAGAAGAAAGGAAATTAAATAAAGAATTCGAGAAAAAGTTCTCAAATTACTTCAGAAACTTCCCACCAAGGGATAAAATGACAGCAATGAGAAACTATCTCGGTAAAATCCGTAAACTCATCGGTTTCGGCTATGAACACTTCAATTGCCAGTTCCAGGACATTTCTCGCGGCTCAGTTCCTAAAGTTCACAAGCACTACCAGTTTATTCTCGCTCCTCTCATGTTTTCAGTCGGTCCTAAGGAAGGATACCCGAGATTCCAGATCGGCTACAGATATATCATCAGTTTCGAGACAACAGCCGAATTCTTGATCATCAAGTTCGTGTCTGATGACCACGGAACAGTTTCAACCATCAAAATGCTCTTCAAAGGAATAATCGATGAAGTTGTCATGATTCTCGCGTACAACATCAAGCTTATCAATGATTTAATCGCAGCAAGGGAACTCAAGAAGCGCAAAGCAATGGAGGAACAAGTCAAAAGACTCAGAGGAGGCTTCGTTGACAGCTCAGGAAGAATCTTCGGCCCAATGGTTGACTTTTACATCACGAAAGACCCGAATTACGTCAGCCCTAAGGACATATTCTGGATTGAGACAACTCTGACTGGCGCCCAAGCGGTTGCCGCCATCGCAAGAAGTTTCAAGCTCGATCTCGAAGCTGAATACTGCCTTTTGTACAGATCACCGGAAAATGTATACATATGGATTGCTGCCAACCAGAAATTATCAGCTTTGAACCCAGCGAGACTCTCAACATTAATTATTTTAGAGCATTATCCAACAATCACGGTTTATCCGATCGGCGCGAAGAATCCAGCACCGCAGCAGATCAGAATCGACGCAAGTTTGTCTCTGCAAGCCATGATGCCAGACATTTGCGCGAGATTTGATTTACCAATATTGCCTGGAATCACTTTAGCTTACATCAACATGAACCAGCTCGTTTACTTGGACACGAGCAGATCAATTCCTGAACAAGCGGACCTCAGGAAAGACTTTTACATCATGTTGAGACATTTCGCGATTGATCCTGAGGATATCTTAGACCCATCAACTCTCTGGTTCTTGTTCTGCCAGACGAGAGAATGCGTGTTGAGAGGTACATATCCTGTCAGTGACAAAGATGTCGTTTCTCTCTGCTATTACCAGATAAACGCGTTCACGAATCAAACGCCAGTTCCCGCTATGATTCCTCAAAACGAAAACGAGTGGGTTCCGCGCGGAATGACTCGTCCTCCTGTTGGCAGTATCTTCAACGAGCTTCAAGTCCAGAACGGAAGAATAGATTCGCCAGAAGCAATGAGAAGATACATCAAATACGCGAAGAATTGCACAGGATTTTCTGTCCACGTTTTCAAAGTCGAAGTTGATCCACAGCTCGATTTCAACAGCAGAAAAGAAATCAACTGGTTATACATTGGACCTGAAGACATCAAGATCTTCAACGAGAATCAAAGCCAGATGCTCTACAAGATTCCTTACTCCAATCTACTGTCGACAGATGCCAAAATGGAAGAATTCGCAATCAAGATGAGAACTTTACCTGACGGAAACGTTCACAACTACTTCGGACTTATCAAAGAGGCTGTTCACGTCAACTATCTCATGCAAGAAGTCAAGGAGATCAACAACCAGTGCATATTGAATCACGCGGCTGTCGTCAGGCAAAACAACACTTCAATGAACCAGGAGAACATGATAAACATGACAGTCGTCAAAGCAATGGAGGCCCCAAGAACAGGCGTCGTCATTCCAATGTCATTGTACAGCACTGTTCCTGAAGTTATCCAGCAGGCTTGTTCAGTGCTCGGACTCAATGACGGCGGTGAATATTTGGGCTTGATAAGGATGGCGAACGGCGAATTCAAGTGGATGGATTCCAAAGACGTATTAGGAAGCTATTATCCAGTTCCTAACTACGAGATCTACATCTGGAACAAGTTCGCTTTAGTTCCAATCACTCTCGAGCAGACATACAAGCACACAGTAATGATAGAGATCGACAAGCCACTCTACCAAGCGATGCCAACAATCGCCGCTTACTTCTACATCGAATTCTGGAACGGTTATACATTGTTCAAGGATTGGTCACAATGCGAAATTACCAATGACACTCCAAAGAAGTTTGTTAACACTTTCCACTCGCTCGACATGACAAGATCAATTCCAGAACAACTCGGTGATGTAAGATTTTTGGTCTTGAAGAGAAGATTCTACAATTTCACGAACGGTGACATGAAGTCTGTCGACAGAAGGGCTTTCATAGATGTCAGGAAGCACATATTAAAGAGTGACGTCAAATGCACAGAATCTAGAGCTCTAGAATTGGCTGTCTACTCCATTTTCGCTGACGCACAAACACCAGAAATTGCAAAAGCAGCTCAAGTCAAAGATCCCGAGAAATTATTCCCGCCAACAGTAGAAATTCACTCGAAGATCTCCGAAATGATCCAGAACACATTGAAGGGATCCCCAGACATCCAAGCACCAGCAGCAGCAAGGAAATATGTTGCTCTCGCTAGATCTCTTCCTTACTTCGGATGCACAAAATTCCAGGTCATCTACGAGAAGGAAAATTCTAAGCAGACAATTTATCTCTCCATTGGACCTTTCGGCATTCACTTGTTCTCGACATCCGGAGGCGCTGACATCCAGAAGATCTCATGGCAGAACGTCATTGGATCGACAACAATCGCGTCAAAAGTCAACATCAAATGTGTCAGATCTGACGGCGTCAATGACGACTTGAAATTCCACAGCGAGGAAGCAGGCGAAATCTGCTCGATCGTCAACCAGTATCTAGCAGCCATGTACCCATGGTCTATGGTAAGAGATCAAGTTCAGTCACTCTCAGAAGACCCAACAATCTCATACCTCGTCCAGTCAATCAAAGAGTTCTCGATTCCACTTAGGTCATCAACATATGTCAGGAATCCAGCGGCAAGACCATTCGGATTCAATCCAAACTGGACAGAGTCAGAAGCAACAAGAGTATCTCTCTATAACCTCGGCGTAAAGAACGACCGCCCGCACTGCTTGCTATACTTGGATTCGAACCTAAACTATAAATGGTTGGAGCCAGGAAAAATGGTCACATCTCTCAATCCAACAAAGCTTGCTTCTATCTATACATTGCCCGTTGAGTACGAAGCAATTGTTGTTCCTCCATACGGACCAACAAAAAGAGTCAATCTCAAGACAAAGATCATGATCAAAGAGAATGTCACATTAGCGAACAAAGACTTCGAGCTCGGATCAAACTTCGGCATGACTTTATGCGAGTTTTCAGGAAACGAAGTTTTACCACTCGACTTCTTGAATCCTCTTCCAACAGAGACACCTTTCTTCTATGCAGTGGCATTAAGAAGGAGGTTCTTCATCGTCACGAAAGACATGATGACGCAGGAAAATACGCCAAACGCTTTATTCAGAGATTTCTCTAACCAGATCATCTACATGAACAACATCGTTCCAACACCAGCTGCTATCGAACTTGGTATCTGCCAGTTGCTTGCTTCTTGCAATGACGAGAACAATTTCAAGGCATACAAGCAGGCAATCAACATCGATATCGTCAAGAAGATAATGCCAGAAAACATTCCGCTGACTGATCAGATCTACGAGCAGTTTGTCAACGCACTTCACCAGCACCAGTACTTGTCTGTCAATGACGCAATCTATAGATACGTCTGCATTGCTTCTGCTATTCCATTCCTCGCATCAGAGAACTACGAGGCTATCTACAGAGATAACAATCCGAACGCTCCGAATACAATGAACGTTTTAGTCAATCTTTCTCCAGCTGGCGTCCAAATATACGACGCTGCCGATTACAGGATGATCAAGATGATCCCCTACAGCAACATCATCTCATACCAGCTAAGCAAAGGCGCTTGCAACGTCAAGTATCAGGACGAAAACTTCCTTTATCAAGATATCGACTTATTGACAGACACAAGAGCTCCACAGATCAACTCATACATCAACGACATTATAGACTGCTACAGATACATTCTCGAAAACAATCTCGAAATTCTCTACGACGAAAACATCGACTACGCAGCTCTCGGAATCTTCGGAGGCCAAGTAGAGAAGGCAGCCAATCAAATGGACGCAGTCACGAAGAACTCGGCAGATGATGAATACATCGGACTTATCCACTTCAACGACATCAAGGACGTCGAAGTCGAATTCGGCGAAAATGATCAGAGAAAGTCTAACTTCGATGATGCCTTCTTCAACATTCCAACAGACATCAATCTCGAAAAGATCGAAGTGGCAAACAATGAAGAAGCTGAAAAATTGTTCCAAGAGAAGACAAATCTTTGGCGCGCAGACTTATCAGCACTCGACGCATCAAGACGCAAGGCTGATCTCCAGGATGTTCAAAAGGCACTGCTCAATGTACAGGACAAGATGAACCAGATCGACATGACAGACTTGGCTCAAATCGTCTCAGGAATCAGGTCAGAACTCGACATACTCAAATTGGACGACTCTCAGGGAGCCAAAGATCTCAGGGCAGCTATGGACGGACTCGCGAACACAACAAGAAACGCTGCACTTTCCGCTGTTTCTTACGATGAAGTTCAGCCACAGATAGAATCTAACCTCGCTAAGTTATTGGCCGGCTGTGCATCAGGCATCGCCGAATCAGACGATTTGATCAAGAAGATCAAAGAGAATGAGAAGAGGATGCCATCTGCTGCTGATCCAACACATCAGCTGCTCGCTAAGAACTTAGTCAACATGTCAGAGCTCGAAGAACAGCTCGCGAGAATGTTCAAAGAGAACCCTGAAGTCTACGATAAACTCGGCGCTGATTCCGACAAACTCAAGAATGATTTGTTGAACAATTCAAAGGCATTGACAGATTTAGCCAAGGCTCTCAAACTCAACGCAAATGATTATCCAGCTATCGTCAAGCTCATCCCAGAGCTCAAGGACTGCATACAGCAGCTCGACAACATCGCAAAACTCAACGAAATCGCAGACGCTGCTGGCATTGATTTGAGCGACATGAAGGTAATAGAAACAAAGCTTCGCAATCTTGCAGAAAATGCTGAAAAAGTTGCTCTCGCTGCAAAGATGCAGGCAGATGCAAAGAACCCAGATCTCCCCAAGCAGAAGAAGTTCCAGGTTTATCTCGGTAACCATGAGCCAGTTAAAGCTGTTATCAACGATCTACAGCAAATGAAGCCAATGCTCGAGAACATCAAAGAATTACAAGGAATTCCTGCTGCTGAGAAAGACTACACTAATAAGTACATGGGCATCGTCAAGCCATCTCTCGATGATCTCATCGACTCGATGAAGAAGGGAGTCTCAGCATTATATCAGTGCCCAACAAACGAAGCTGTTCGTGCTGCATTGCTCAATGACCTTTACAAGGCTAAAGATCTCACGAAAGACTTCCAGAAGAACATGGGCCCATACACTGGAAAGTCCAGCGACGTCAAGAAGGCAAACGAACACTCAATCAAGATACAGCCAGATATAGACAACGCTCTCAAGGCAATCTCAGCGACAAACGTCAATTCTACATCCTTGAATGACGTATTGAATGCATTGAATGATTACATGAATTCAGTAGAAAACGCTCCAGCGAATGACATGAAGAAGGCATCAGCAGGACAAGTCAAAGATGTCAAAGAAGACATCAAGAAGCTCAAAGGAATTTCCAACAACTTGTCGGCTCTTTCTAAAGCTCTCGCTGCTGATCCAACTAACGGTGAACTCGTCGCTCAATCTCACAAGCAGCTCGCCGACCTCCTCAAAGATGGGCCAGCTGTCAAAGAGCACGGCATCAAATTAGGCACAGTCACAGGAAACAGGCCGATATACAACGCAGCTCAGAGACTCGGCGAAGCGATGAACAAAGTCGCAGCAGAAAACAGAGCAATGGAAGAACCAGAAGTTGCCAAGCACGTCGTCTTATTCCAGCAGGCACAAGTCGAACTCGACAGACTTGCAAACCACCTCGCAATGCTTAATGCATCTCCACAACTCGACAGAGATCCTAAGGCTAAGGCTCTCGTTCAAGATACTAGAAAGGCAATTCTCGAAAACAGGCCTCAGCTTGGCAGATGCCGTAACGAGCTCCATATGCATCCATATCACGTCCCAACACTCGACATGTCTTACGACTCGTTAATGACATCAAGAGTTCCAGTTGAAAAGCTTATTGATGCTATTAATCAACTCAAGGCTGCTTTTCCAAACGACAGCGCAATTCCTCAGAGCTTTGTTACTGATCAAATCATTGGTGCAGCTCTTGAAGCACTCAAGAACGCAAACCTCGGCGAATTCAGGAAGCCACCGAACAAAGAAGCCGTCGCAGAGATCATCAAGAATGTCGGCGACGTCATCGGCATGTTGAAGAATTTGTCGGCAAATCCAGAATTGAAGAAGAAGCCAAAGATAGATGCTGTTCTCAAGAAGAAGAGCGACGAATTCGCAGCAGCATTAGAGAAGCTCCAAGCACTCGCAAGCGATCCAACAGTCGAATACATCCCAATCGCAGAAGATTTGAGGAATAAGATTCAGGAGACTAAGAACGCATGCGCAGGTTTGCAGGCATTCAAGCAGGATCCAGCTAAGGCAGCTTTAGTCGACTTGACAGCTTCCAATCTCGACTTCTCACTGCAGAAGACTCCACCGAACATTGACCTCGCCAAGAAGTGCATCTTGGAGAACATCCAACCACTCAAAGACTTGAAGGGCGTCTGCGAAGCATTAAAGGCCAGACCATCTGTTCAAAACGATCCAGCGGCAACAATGATGCTGAACGACTGGTGCTCACAGTTAGAAAAGGCTTTGTTCGGTATTGATAACATTGACAAGAATCCAAATCCATCTCTCGAAGACCTTAACAACATGAAGAACGAGTTGGCATTGATCAACAACATGATGAACTCCATTCCACAGGAAATCAGGCCACACCTCAACAACAAAGGATTCTCTGATCTCGGGAAAGCCATCTGCGCAGTTAAGAATCACTCAGGCATTGCAGCAAACTGCGTCAGACTTCTTCCAATCAACGAGAAGTTCGAATTCGATCCATCTTTGTTCGTGACAATCGATCCAACAGGAGACCCAATAGAAGCCTTAAAGAAGGTCGCAGCAATGATCAAGGCCTACAACGGCATCTTGAATCAAGCTGAAGCACGCAGCGACATCTGCACATCTAGTGAAGCTGCTGGTTTGATCAAAGACTCCAAGCAGATGCTTTCTGGATCTACAGCAAACTTGGAGCAATACAAGGACGATCAGTCAGCCATCAACACATTATCAGGCTTCAAGGAACACAACCAGCAGGTAATGAATAACGCCAATACGCTCATCGGACATCTCAACAACGAAAAGTTCAGAGATGTCACGAAATTGTTGACAGATGGAATCACAAGAGCGCACGCGATGATGACAAGGCCACACATCACAAAGGCCAACGCGGATCAAGTTACTTCTCTTCTCATTGACTTGCTCCAAAAAGCAGCACCAATAGTCCAAGAGTCCCTTCAGAATCCATCCATTTCATCCAACAAAGAACTCAACTCGAAGCTTGCTGCTTACAACAAGAACATTCCATTCTTAATCGACAACCTGAAGAAGATGCCAACAGAGCAGCAACAACAGGCAGTTGACAGTTTACACCTCAACACAGCCGAATTACTCAAGCTGCTTCAAGATGTTCCTGATGTTATGGCTTTGATCGACAAGCTCGAGCCTATCTACACTGCGACAAAGAAGTACACAGCAGGCGAAAGAATCCCAGTCAAAGTCGCAGGCAAACTCATCCCCAACATGTCTACGAAGGAGAACGAGAAGATTGGTGATGGCTACAAGGCAGCCTACAACAACGTCGACAAGAACAAAGCCAAGGCTGATGACGTCAAGGCAATTGAAGGAGGCCTCAACACAGTCAAGAACGCTAAGAAAGGAATGCCAAATCACTTGATTGCTGCCTCAAAGATGATCTTGCCATTGGTTGGCTCCGGTGATCCAGTCAACTGCTCTGATGCTGCAAGAGTCCTCGCAACAGCAGCAAGCAACCCAGCAACACGCACACAGCAGTTAACCGACTTGGCGATCAAAGACACAGTCAGAGCATCAGCAATGGTTGGCCCAATCAAGTCCGCTCTCGATCAAGTCACTAAAGCAATCAACAAGAATGCCGGTGATGTCCCAGAGAACGCTATGGCATATTACGCTGATGCACTCAAGAACCTGAGATTGCTGAACGATCCAGCAGTTTTGGCTGCCCTCAACTCACTCCCAGCTTGCATCAAGGAATATCAACCACTTCATATGGTTGATGACTCAATCACTGGACTCATCAATGCTGCCAAAGATAGCAAAGGACTCAAGCCATCAATCGCCAAACTCGAACAAGCCCAAAAGGACTTCATCCCATGGCTGAAGCAGACTGATCTTGCCATGGCAGGATTAGTTGAGTTAAACGGCGACACAATTGCTAAGAACGCAGAAGAGATTATTCACGCTGATGAACTCGGTAAACTCCCAGAAGCAATTTCAGACAATGTCAACAACATCGTCGACTTACTCAAGGGCAAAGACAGAGGCACAGCCTTCAACGAAGGCGCTGCACACGAATTATCCAACCTTCTCAAGGAATTCGAGAAAGAGTACAACCCAGAGATCAACAAGAACGTCCCAGACTGCCAGCAGAAGACAGCTATCAACGACTCTCTTGCTGCACTCAACGGACTCAACCCAGTCATGAGACTTTGGGGCAACAAGCTCGAGTCAACGAAGCCAGAGTTGGTCAGGAAGGAGGCTGAATGCGATTTGCTCTCAGCAATCAATGATTTGTTGATGGCATCAGTTCCAAACACTCCAGTACAGGCAGCACAACTCGCTGTCGCAAGCACAGATGCAAAAATCCAAGCACTCAAAGACAAGCTCGCTGAAGTCTCAGCGACAAACAAACCAGTTGCTAAGGCTATTGATCACATCAACAAGGCCCACAAGGATCTTGTCAAGCAGAAAAGAGCGAAGAACCTCGACTTGAATCCATCGAAGGCTGCTTTGGATGACGCTCTCAAGGCATTGCAAGAATTCGCGAAGTCTGTTATTCCTCCTGATCAGTCCAAGGGTGGCAAAGTCGACGAGAAGAACGTCGACAAAGATGCCCTCAAAACAGCAAACGCAGCCAAGCAGATGGCTGATGCTCTCGAAGCTGCCATCGACGAAGACCCAGACTTCAACGAAAACGACTTGGACGAAGACGATCCAACATCAGCGAAGAAGAAGAGGAGACCAAGAAGAAACAGAAGGAGGAGAAGGCGTGGTGGCAAACTTCGCGGCACTTTGAAGCCAGAAATCAAAGCACGCAAAGCTTTGCAAGACAAGAAACTCAAAGAACTTGTTTCTCTTACCGATCCTAAGCCATTCCCAACAGACATCAAGGAGCTCCTCAAGCAACTCGAGCAGAACATCGATAAGTCAGATCAATTAGTTCCAAACATCCCGAACGAAGTCTTCCAGGGTCCACAGTTCGCCCAGCAGACAATGAGAGACTCATTGAGGCACCAGGCCAAGTACAACCTTGTCGCAAGATGCGCGTCTCTGCAGAAAGAGCAGCGCACTGTCTTCAAGGATGTACAAGACCTCGACAATCCAGACATCAAAGATCTCAAGGACTTCAATTCGAATGATATCCAGGATGCTATGATTTCTCTCCAGCACCAGTTCGACCAGATGAACGACCCAGACAAACTAAGAGAAGCACAGGCAAATCTTTCTGCCAGCCAATTCCAGCTCCAGCAGAAGATTCTCGCCCAAGCACAAGACTTGGCTCTTCAGCCAGAAGCAAGGCTTCCAATCACGCCAACACTCGACTCAATCAAAGATGCAGAAGACGACTTAGTTGAAAATCTCATGGTTGCTTACGGCAACAACCCAACTAAAGTCGACCTTATCCAGTCCCCAGAGCTCCAGAGATTGATCAACAGAGGCATATCTCTCACATCAGACATCAACAAACTTCAAGCATTAACTAATCAGCTCCTCCAAAACAACCCAGATGTTTTCTCTTACGCGAAGACAAGTGACGGAATGAAAGTCATGGATCATCCATTGTTACCACATGATATCATGGAGACACAAGATGCAATCGCCAAGCAGATGAACTATCTCAACTCTCCGGAGATGCTCGCACTGCAACAGAAAGCTATGCCAACAGAAAAAGTCATTCAGGAAGTCAGATTGCTGTCGAACATGCTTGACTTATTGACAGGCAAGAACGGCGACCGCATCATCTGTGATCAAGATATTGAAGCGAACGAAGACGCGATCTTGGAGAAGATCAGCGCTGACCAGTTGAGAATTTCCCAAGAAGACCCAAGCAAGCTCAAACTTCCTGCTCTGGTCAACACGCACAAGTCTCTCAAGGCTGATCATTATCTCCTTGACACATTGGCAAGACTGGATCTCGCACAAAGATTAGGATTCTTGCAACAGCAGCAGTGCTCGATTTCAGATGCACCACCTGGAGTGATGAATCCTGACGAAGCATCAATACAACCAGCAGCTGTTGTTCATAGGGAGTTGCCTTCGATCTTGGATCAGCTTGACGCACTCAACGAGCCACAGAAGCTCGCAAATTTGATCAAGAGTCTTCCATCAACAAACATCGCAGCACAGCAGCAGATTTTGTTGCAGCTTGCTTCAATCCTCGCTTCACCGAAATTGCTAGAAAACTATGGTCCTAATGCTAAAGTCCTCAAAGTCGCAGCGAGGAAGGCAATGAACAGACTCCAAGAAGCTCTCATGAAGCGACAGATGGAGCTGCTGAACGCTGAGCCGTATAAAGTCAGCGAAATCGATGCTGACGTCAACACATCATCAATCGAAGCTCTCCAGAGAACTGGTTACGGCAGCGAAGTTGCTACTAAGGCAGGAAGCTTGGCCTCATTATTGACAAAGCTTCAAGCGAACTCAAAGGCTTCAGAGAAGATCGGTGACCCAGCGAAGAAGAGCATCAATAAGGCCTGCGAAGGCAAGAAGATGTCAGATGTCAAAGACATATACGAAGAACTTAACCACCTCAACGAAGTTTCCCCAGAAGACGTCCCAGATTATGTCGGCGAACTCAACAAAGAAGAGCAGACTCTCGCTTACCACATTGCAGCGGACAGACTCAAAGCACTCAAGGCAACACCGCGCGGAGAGATGAAGGTCAGCGACATGTCAATGGCAGCCAAAATCTTCGACAGAGCTGCTTTGATCCAGAGAAACAACTTCGAGGCCAAAGAAATTGATACTCCAGAAATCGGCAAACTTCAGCCGAAGATTGACAGTTCCAAACTTGATGTAGCTAAGAGGAATGTCGCTGATCAGTTAGTCGCACTACAGCGCCTTAGAGTTGCTGCTGCTCCAAACATCATCACAGCAGCCAAACTCGACGAAGACTTACTAAAGGGTGTTAATGGAGATACAATCGGAAAGTCTCTGGATTCAATTGCGAACCAGTTCAACCTGACAACATCACCAGAGAAACTAAAGAACGAAATTTCGAAGAGTTCACCTCAGGAAGTTGTCGTACAGCAAGCTTTGGTCGATGACGCAATCAGACTCGCGACAAACGACGCATTCATGGATCCGATAGTTGCCAAACTCAATGTCGCAGGCTTAGATCCAACATCCAAGGAAACAGCGTCAAAGATTGTCAAGGAAATCCTCGATAAACAAGCTCAAGCATTCAAGGGAGACCCCGCAGCTGTCAAGAAGATCGAACTCTTCACGCCAGCAGAACTCACAGAGATCAACGCAGACACTAAAGAGCAGAAAGAGAGATCCAAGCTAAACCACCAATTCTTGCAGGCCATCGACACAATTTCAGCATTATCGCCAGAAGCTGTCAAGATTTCGAAGGCTAAAGCATCTGGTGCTCCAATCAAGACAGATGTCAGCGATCTATCTAAGCTCCAAGACTTGATGAAGTCGATTGTTGTCGAACCAGCGAAGATGAAGCCGAAAATTTCAGCTCTTCCAGCAGATGACGTTTCCAATCTTATCGCATTGCTTAGCGACATGGCGAAGACAGTGACACCACTGACAACAGCCGAGCGCGAGAAATACAAGGAACTCACAGGACTCGGAATTGACCCAACTATCGTCAAAGCTGACATTCAGGCGAAGGTTTCTGACTCCAAATCGAAGAAAGGCTCGAAGCAAAGCTCTTCAGCTAAAGCCAACCCAGAGGCAAAGAAGATTGCAGCCAAACCGATCTCAATATTCAAGCAGCCAATCAAGCCAGATAAGACAGCAACCAAAGGCGTCAAAGCTGCACCTGCTACAGCGCCATCACTCAGCGAAGCCCTGGAGATGCTCGTCCAGGCAGCATCAGGTGTCGTCGACATGGTGCCGAAAATGGCAGCAATCCCACTCAAGGAAGCGAAGGAGACACTGATCAAAGACACGAACCTCGCATTAGATATATGCGGAGACATGATAGAATCAAACGAGAAGCCATACAATTCACAGGCACCAATTTTGGTTGAAATGTTGCCAGAATTAGTCGGGGCGATGACACGCGTTGTTCCTTCTCTTCCTAAGTCACTCAAGGAAGTTGTCCCGCAGGATCCTTCTGTCATCATCCCAATTGTTTCCAACCTGATGAAGGCAGCAATTGATCTCAACAACCCTAAGAACATGGAGGCGATGAAGAAGGCGGCCAGCGAACTTATGGAGATGCTCAAGAAAGTCAATGCCGCAGTTGACAATGCAATTGCAGATCCAATGGTTTGCGGCGCCAACATCCTTCAAGCAGGAAAGAAACAAAACTTCCCAGAAGTCCACAAAGGCTTAATCGACTTCCAGACAGCGAAAGTTAATTCACTCAAGAACGGCTCCAACGCCAAGCAAATCAAACTCTTAGATCCAATCATGACAACAATGATGCCTGTCGTAAGAAACAATGTAGCTAAGGAGAAAGGCAACAACAAGCAGAGCGACTCAGGATTCGCTGATCTTATCAAGGCACTCGAGAAAGCAATCGGAAAGGATCCAGACGACCCATTCCAGCAGATCAGCGCAATCACAAAAGTTTCCGATGTATCTCCATTCCTTGCGAATGTCAAGCCGCAGCTTTCGCTCGCCAGCGACTCATTGATCAACTCTATCGCTAAGTCTGAGCGCAAGGGAACAAGCAACGCCATAGAAGACTTAATCAAGCAGACAGCTGATGCTCAAGCATCTCTCCTCAAAGGCATCGACTTGAAGAACACCGGAAACCTTCCTGACGCCATCAAATACTTCGACGGCATCAAGTCTTCTATGAAATCACTTGATTCAGTCATAGACTCAACGAAGAAGGCCTCTGCAACACCAGTATCACTCAGGCGTGCGCAGAGAACTCTCGAGAGAGTCTTCGATCAGCTGAACGAGAAGTTACAAGAATCAAGCAAGAATCCAGACAAGTCGCAGTTCGACCAGGCCAAGATCGACTTCATGAAGGCATCAGCAGCAGCACTACAGCCAGCAGTTACAGCTCTCTCAGCCCGCTGCTCGACACCAGCTGCTGACGTTTTCAGGAACAAAGTCAGCTCACAGCTCCCATCATTCAACAAGAAGTTAACAGCGCTGAAGTCTGCCGGTGCAATTGTCGGGAAATCAGTACCAGACAAACAGGCTACCGTCGAACTCGATCATCTTCTTGACGACCTCATCAACTCATTGAACGGATTCGTCGACAAGGTACAAGACACGAAGAACGTCCCACTTCTCGATGCAGCTGGAAACTTGGTCAATGTTTCCGACCAAGTCATCGACGCTGTTGGATTCGTTGCGAATTTGAGCGACAAATCTTCAGATAAGCCGGACATTGCAAACAGCGAGAAGCTTCCATCGAGATTCATCTTGCCAACTCTTCCAGCTGACATCAAGATCAACTCGGTCAGCGATTTGTATTCCGACATCGCAGCATTGACAACAGAGTACAACAACTTGGAGAAAGAATTCCTTCAGGCATCTACACAATCGAAGACGTCCAACTCTGAGCTCGTCGACAAGATGCTCAACCTTCATGAGAAAGTCAGAGTTCTTTCATTGAGGAATCTCTCAATGTCAGCTTCGACAAACAACATCAACAACCAGAACGACATGGCGAAGGAACTCAACAACCTCGTCACAGCATACAACAAAGTTTTGCAGAAGCTCAGAGCGAAATTCCTCTGCTCAGCCAAGGACTGGAACACAAAGGCTCCTCCAATGGTTGACGCGATCACAGCTTCCACAGAGATGCTGAAGAGCATTGCAAAGAAGATCGCAGACGAAGAAGCGAAGAACGAGCAGTTCCTCAAAGTCTTCGGCGTCCAGTTCGCGAATGCACTCGGCCCGCTTTCGGCTGCACACAGCGCTGTTTCTTCCGATGCAGACGTCGCCAAGACCCTCTCCGGGCCGCAGAAGGAGTGGGGCGCAGCGATGTGCGATATTGGAAAGAAGATGGGTGACTCAGTGATGAAAGCATTCAACTACCTCAAAGATCATCCGAACAAGAAACTCAAGCCAGATTTAATTTCAGGCTTCGCAAACCAGCTCACGAAGAAACTGAACCAAATCGATGCACGCGCAAAGGACATTTTCGCGAAGAGCGACAACCCAGCTGCGCACTGCGCTGAGGCAATGAAGGGATTCCCCAAGCTTGGCTCTTCGTTCAACGAGTGCGTAGCAGGTATAGATATACCAGGCCTCAAAGACGCAATTTCTTCATTATGCAAGGCTGCTGAGAAACTGCAGCAGAACGCAGAGGCTGCAAATAAGAACAAGGGAGCGGCTGTGACTGTGAAAACTGGACTTGAGCAGCTCGACGAGGAAGATTTGATGAAGAGATTAATTTTGGAAGCCAAAGTTATCAAGGCAAGAATCTTCCTCACAAGATTCGAAGCACAACTTAACAAGGTATAATTTTATATATATATATTTAAATATTATTTATGCATGCGTTTAATTTTAATTATTTTTTCCAATTTAATTTAATTAATTTCATTCTTTGGTTAATATCTAAAATACAGTAATACCTTATAGCCATTTTTAATGATAATGATATGCGCATGTTAAATTTGCGTAGTAAATTTGTTCATTTTTTGTTTTTTGAGCTGATTAAAAAAGTCACCGAGAAAATATTTCAATAAATGATATATTTTATATTTTTAACAGTGTTTTATGCTAATTCCAAAAATTTGGCATTAATTTGAATAAAAATGAGTTTTCATTTTGATAATAAGGTCTTTCTATGACAAAAATATGAGATACTCACTATTATATATTGTATATTTAAGCGATCATCATAAAACTCTCTTTTTTAAAAAAATAATATTGGCATCATTAAGGGTCCGCTCCGCGACCAAATAGCGGTCTCAATTTTTCAATGCGGTATTGAAAATTATCGTTTTGCCCAGAAAAAT
>MRSU01010140.1:0-33024 GCA_008369845.1 Trichomonas gallinae
AAATTTGAAAAAAAAAAAAAAAAAAAAAAAAAAAAAAAATTGATATGTTTCTCTATGATTCTTTTATATTTTCGTACGATATTTTAGGTTTTCCATCACTAGGACCTAATACATATATATCTAAATTTAGAAAAATTTTCTCTATGTAGAATTTTCTCTTTGTTTTTGGATGATGATTTTTTTTGAATTTTAATATATTTTAGGGCTTGAAAAAATTAGAGAGGGGATAATAATCTGTACGTTAAGAAAATTTCCATGAGTAGCGATTTTCACTCCAGCAACTCAAGTTTGGAGGAAAGGGAGGAAACATTAGCAGCGCTCAGGGAATTAGTCAATGAAAAACAACAGCAAATTGAACAGTTATTGGCATTAAAAGATGAAAATCGAGAACATAAAAAGAAAATTCGCGAATTTGCAGACAAAGTAATGCAGCAGAAGACTGCAATTACTGAAAAGAATAAAATAATTTCGAAAATTTATCTTGAATTCGGCTTAGATCTGGAAAGCGATTTCCAAATTAACTTACAAAAGCTTGTAAGTATTGCAAAAGAGTATAATACGTACAAAGAGTTCGTTAAATCGCTGTCGATGCTATTAAATTTAGATAAAGCAAATGAAACAGAAAATATTCAAGAAATAACACAATCAATCCTTAGGTATTCAGAAATTTCGCCAAAATTACAAAAAATACAAACAATACTGCAATGTTCGGACAATGAAATGCAATCAAAAGTCGAAAATTTAGTACAAAATGCAAAACTCGATGAAAATGCACACAATCACATCGCGGACATTTTAGAGATGAATAAATGGGATCGTGATACAGCTTCATCAGCTCTTGGATCATTAAAACACAATTTCAAGATTCTTGATCAACAATTTGATAAGATTTGTTCATTATTCAAATTTGATCGCGAGAAAACTGATTTAACACGCGATATTGCGAAACATTTAGAAGAATTTGATGATATTGTCGATCAAAATGCAGAATATGAAAATCAAATCAATCAATTAAAAGAAATTTTGCATTCTAATGAGTCGGAAATGAGCAAGCTCCTCGAGCAAGTTGCTACTCTCAAGCGAGAAAACGATTTAAACTCAAGGAAACAAAAAATTAAAAATTCAGTTGAAAATGATGAAGAAAATGAAAATGGCGACGAAAATTCAAATCTAGTCAAGCGTCTGAGGCAGCTGCTAGAAAATCTTTACATAGATTCAGATCTAGAAGAAACGACACAGAAATTAATTGCAGAAAACGTTTCAAACAAGCAAATACTGGAAGAAATACTCGATGCTATCCCAGAAAGATCATTTTCTACAGAAATGACGATTTCTGATGTTATTAGAAAAGCAATTGCAAAATCAGATGTTTATGATCAAATCTGTGATGAGCTTGGCATAGATTCAGAAGAAAAACCATATGAACATGCTATTGACGCAATCAGACAAATGCATAATTCAAATCCAGAAAATTTGCCTGAAAACAAAGCAGAAGTACTTGATAAAGTCATGAGATTATGTGAAAATGCGACAGTTGATAATTTATACTATCAAATCAAGAATCTTAGGCAAAAATTGACTGAAATTTCAGAAGCTAATGAAATAAACGTTTTTGAGTCATTAGAAGATGCTTTGGGTGTATTAAATGGGCTTTTTGGCACAAATGTTGATATGAAACAAATCAAATCTCTTCTTTCGAACGAAAATTCAGAAATTTCGCAAAAATCAAACAGCAGCAGCGAGAAAACTTGTATAGTCATCGAAAATGTGAAAGAACTCAAAGATGTTGTAGACGAACTCATTAAAACCGTTTCAACAGTCAAAACAAACTCAAACGATCAAAGAAAACCGAATGAAAGGAAAGAACTGCTTACAAAGGTGAAAGAGATGAAGGATTGCATCGATACAACATCAAGAATACTTGGTGCAGCTTCTCTTGCCGAAATTACAAGAAAAGTCAAGGAATTAAATGAAAAATTCCAAAATTCATTCGAAAAAACAGAAGAAACGCAAAGTATTTCTAGAACATACTCACCAATAAGCAAATACAGCCAACAAGCATCAGATTTACAGACTGCAAACGAAAATGATAAAATGGACAACGGATCCATCAAGAACATTGCAGACTTCCAGTCAAAGTTCAACGAAATCTTCGAAACAGACGACAACGTGAAGATTTTAGAGAATTTAGCAAAAATGAAAAATGAAGTCAAGAAAGGTGATGATGACCAGGAAATCCTTAATCTAGCACATTATCTGTTTGTTCCAGAAGAAGACCAAATTTTCCACACATCAGAATCACCAAGAAAATCATCAAAACAAAATATTTCATCAAGAAAATCAGAAAATGTTGATGATCAAGATTCTAAATTTAATTCTTCCACAAGAAAGTCAGGAATGAATGCGCTAAATGAAGATGAAGAGGATGATTTATCTAAAGGAAGATATTCGCAATTTGACAATGATAAAAATTCTAAAAATAATTCATTAGCAAGAAGAATTGGAAAGAATGAAAATGATGATGAAGATAACAAACTCTATAAAGGAAAGATTTTCACAAATTCACTCATTGATGATAATCTTTCTAATGATGATGAAGATTTTTCAGCCAATAAAAATTCTTACAATAAGAATCCTGTTAATAGCGATAAGGAGTTTTCTTCAGATAATCTTTCATTCGTTGATGAAAATGAAGAAGAAGATGCTTCACCATTTAAACATTCATTCGCTGATGAAAACGATGAGGAAAAAGCTTCAAAAGGAAAAATTAATTCGCTTTTTGATGATAATTTTTCAGCCAAAGACCATACGAAAGGAACAATTTCTCCTATGTCGCTTTCTCCAATGACGCCAAAATTAAATAACACAGTTGGAAGTGTAAATGCTCAATTTAATGAACTCAAAGAAATCATGAATGTTGAAACTGACAAAGATTTGACGAAAGCAGTGAAAGAGATGAGCGAAACAATAGACAACATCCGTGAAACTCTTGACATAGCTGACAGGAATCTTATAACAGATGAAGTTAAAGAACTTAAAGATTTCAAGACCGCTTTTTGCAAAGCTTTCGTTAATGATCCTAAAGAAAACTTGATAGAAAAAGTCGACGACATTAAATCGATTTTAGACAGAACAAAGAAATCAGTAGGTTCTTTGACATATCTAGGAATTCCTGATGCAGCAAACGAAATGAGGACAATGAAAGATAAGCTCAATGATTTGTTTGACAAGCCAAAAGATTTGATCAAAGAAATTCAAAAAACTAAAGATGAAGTGAATTTCTTGAAGAAATTTATTGAAAAACAGAAAGACAAAAATTCAGACCAGGAGCTTCTTGCTATTGTTGAGAACGTTTCAGATATTGTTGGCGCAAAGAAACACGATGATGTTGTTAGCAAAGTGAAAGAAATTAAAAATCTTTCAGCTTCAATCGAAAAAGTTTTATCAATGAAGAAACCAGAAGAAATCATTGCAAAAGTACAAGAAATGAAATCAGTTACTCTCCAATCATCCGTTCTTCTTAATTGCGCGAAACAGCCAGAAAATATTCCAGAAAAACTCAAAGAAATGAAAAGTGAGCTTGTTGAAATTGCCGACACACTTGAAATCGATTTTAATGATAATATTGCAGGCAGAGTTAAAACATTGCATAGCATGATCAATGATGTTGCTCGCAGTCTCAACACAGAAATAGACGAAATTCCAAATGAAATACAGAAAATAGTTCAAGAACAGCAAAAAGAGTCAAAGGACAGAAAAGAAAATCTCGCTAAACTTGATGAATTCCAGGTTAAATATACAGAGACACAAAAGCTTCACAAGAAGATTTGCAGCATTTTCGGTGATGAAGACATTGAGTCTGCACTTAACTCTATGAAATTTGTCCATGATGATAACGAAAAACTCAAACAGAAAATTAATAAAATTTCATCAAAGCTCAAAACACAAAACGAAAACGAAATCGAAGAAAAAATTAATGAAATTCAGTCACAAATATCGCAAATTAAAGAAGCAATGAGGTTACCAGAATCTATCACATTTGAGGATCTCAAAGACCAAGTTGCTGTTATGTACATTGAAAATGGCGAATTTAAGATCAACGATAAAAAACTCCGAGAAATTTTCGATGCTGATATCGATGAAGATACATTAGACATCCTCAAAGAAGTCGAGAAACTCAAGAAAATCAGTGATAAGCTCAATAATATGGACGAAGATAAAGTAAATGAACTCAACAATCTTGATTTCGAACTTAAACAAGTCCTTGGCGAAAAAACTGAAATTAATCAATTGGCCGAAAAAGTCAAAGACATGAAAAGATTCGCTGATGAAATTCAAAAATTATTCTCAACAAACGAAATACAAAACATCAAAGAATATGTTTCAAAGATGCAAGACTTTATGACTAAATTGCAACAAGTTCTAGGCTTCGATGATGTAGATCTCACTCAATCAGAGATGATTGACTGCATCGAGCAACTCAAACAATCAGAGACATCATTAAGACAAGTATTAAATGGAAAGCCAGAGCAAGACACGAAATCATTAATTAAAGCAGCAGACGAGAAACTTAGAAAACTTGATGAAATCGAAAATATATTAAATTCAGACGACCCGATCAATTCTTTGAAATCAATCAAAGAAGAATTCGATAGAATTAACGAATTGGCTTTGAATAACCAACAAACAGTACCTGAGTTGTTCACAGATATGAATTCAGAATTAAATGATCTTAAGAAAGAAAGGAAATTGATTCTTGAAACATTAAAAGAAAAAGATCAGAAAGCAAATATTAATGACATCGTTTCTTATCTAATCAAAGACAAGAAATCTTTGGAGAACAAGCTTGCAAAGTTTAAAGAAAACAATGAAAAATTCTCTGATATGTTCACAAAAATCAAAAATTCTCTTTTAATCGGCAGCAGTTTCAATGACAGTGTTGATGATATTGTAATAGATGAGATTGTCGACAAAATAAGGGAACTGGAGAGTTCTGTTGCTGCAGCGAAAGAAGAAGTTAAAAGAACTGATGATTTCTCTAAGAAAGTTAAAAATGAACTCAGAAAGATCGGTAAGTATGATGAAGACCCAGTTGAATCAATTTCTAGAGCGAACTCTGAACTAAAGAAAGCAGAGCTTGAATTGAAGCGCGAAATTGCAGATCATGACGAAATCAGACAAAGATTTATTGAAATTCTCGAAATCGAAAATAAAGATTCGAACTTCGACGAAATTGAACAGAATCTTGTGCAAACATTAAAGAAGCAATTATCTCTGCAGATGAGGCTGTCTGCTATCTTTAAATTACCAGAAAATCACCAGTCATTCTCAGAGATTTGCATAGCGGCAAAAAGATGTGTTGACCAATTGGAAGAAAAATCATCCGACACAGAAATCAAGTCAGAAGAAGAATATAAATGCGAGAGATGCGAAGAACTTGAGCAAGACTTGAAAACTAAAGAAGATATAATCAAGAAACTCGCAAAAGAAATTGATCAGAAGAAGAAAGAAGTTTCTGGACTTAAAGATGAAGTTGAAAATCTTGAAAATGAAGTTGCGACTGTTTTCTCAAAGCTTGGACCATCTGTTTCTAACGTAAGAACTGCTCTAGAGAGAATTAGTGAGCTCAAGAAAGATTCTGACCAGCTGAAGAGGAATGAATATAAACTGAAGAAATCTGAAAAAGTCTCTAAAACCCTTCAACAATTCAAGCATGAACAAACAGAGAAATACAGGGAAGTTGCTAATAGACTTTCAGAACAAGCAGATTTCATGAAGAAGACACTCGAGAAGACAATCAAAGTGTCGAACGAAAACGGAAACAAACAGCTCGAACTAGCAAGCACATTAGTTAAAGTCGACGAAGAAAACAGAAAACTCGTTTCTATGCTGGCAGAAAATCCAAATAAATCCGAATCGCAGCAGCCTAAAATTTCAGCTGCATTCGCACGTCTTCCAACAGATAATCCACTCTCAAAATCACAGATGGAAATGTTTAATAAGCCAAATTCATCGCCGATAAAAATCGATACAATAAAACAAAGGACTTGCGACAATGATGATGAATTGAACAGAAAGAAGAGGAAATTATCAAAGATCCAAATGGAGATAAACTTCTCATGCAATTGTCAGGAAATGATTCCACATCAACCTCAAACACTTTTATAAATTATAATTGTTTATTTTTTATTATAATTTTACTTTTTAATCTAAATATTAATAACTATGGAAATCCGAAATTTTGTGCTATAGAATAGAGAAACTTTTTGCGAATGCTGAATGAAGAGGATGTTAAATGTTCAGTATTGATGATCAATAATGTTAGTATTGTAATATGCTCAAATTAAAAATTTAAAATTGTTATTGAAGAATTAATTAATGGCAGCATCTATTTTTGAGCCGAGATAGGGGTTTGACAACTTCAAGAAGATCATATTTTTCAGCAAAAGACAAAGCTGTTTCGTTGAATATGTTTTTTGCCCTTATATAAATTCTAGGATCTGTGAGAAGGAGTTTGACAACTTCATGATGACCATTCATTGAAACACACATCAAAATTGTATCATTGTCTTTGCTGTTTGTAGTTTGTGTATGAGATAGATTGTATGTGCCAATACATAAAGATATGATAACAATACAGCTTTGATTTTGGCATCAGAAAATTGTCATTACAAAATTGTCAAATTCATTTATTTGTAAAGTGTCAGAATGTCAAAATACTATGTCACTTTTGCATTGTCAATTTTTTAAAATCATGTCTGAAGAAACCCAGCATATTCTTCAAGAAAACGACGTTGTTTGGGTGTATTCAGATGAGCTCAAGTCTGATGTTGATGCTGTTATAGTTGTATTTAGAAAAGACAATTCAGAAGCATATGTTCATTTTCTAAAACAAGATAAAAGACTTGATCGCTGGGTTAGCACTTCAAAACTGAAATACCAACCTGATGGTCAATCAAAATTAGAAGAACATATTCTCTCAAGGTTTCAAAAATCGCAAATTGGTGAATCAGATTCAGAAGACGAAGATCTTACAAAAGAATATATAAAATTCGAAAAGCTACATAGTGAAGTTACTAAAATACGCAATATTGATCAGATAACTCTTGGAAAAAATACAATGAACGCTTGGTACTTTTCTCCTTATCCACATCCATATTTCAACAGCGAACATTTATATATCTGCGAATACTGCTTCCAATACTTTGCAACAAAACAGAAATTAGACGAGCATTTAGAACAAACAAAAGAAAAATGTCCTCCAGGTAAAGAAATATACAGAGATGGTGACATATCTATATTTGAACTCAAAGGATGGCGCCAAAAAGTCCCTTGCCAATGCCTTTGTCTGTTATCAAAATTATTTTTAGATCACAAAACTTTAACATATGACGTTGATGGATTTGTATTTTACGTTTTATGTGAGTGTGATAATGATGGTGCTCACATTGCAGCATATTACTCAAGAGAAACAGCATCACCACAAAATATTCTTGCTTGTATCACTACTTTGCCTCCATATCAGAAGAAAGGCTATGGTAGAATACTTATATCGCTGTCTTATGAGATCGCCAAGCGCCAGTTTAAAGTTGGAGGACCAGAAAGACCTTTATCTGATCTTGGAAAGCTTGCTTTCCATGCATACTGGAGGGATACTATTTTAGAAACCCTCAAAGAGCATAGTCACGAAATACAAAGCGTTGAAAACCTTTCTACTTTGACTGCGATTCAAAGTGATGATGTAATTATTGCTTTGAAAGAATTAGGACTTGCTTTGAAAGTTAAGGGTGAATATGAGCTGAATATCACACGCACAGCTCTTAATAACGCTCTGAAGAATTTTGATGATTCTAAATCTAGAAAGAAGATAATTCCAAATAATCTTATATGGCTTAATGGCGATGATAATGAATAAGTTTTATTGTTATGATAGAGTCTAATAAAATGTTTTATATTTGATTTTTGAAAATCGATTTCTTCTATTTTAAATAGTTGAATATTAGTCTAATAGATTTTTCCTTATATCATAAGTGTTTAGTGCTATTTGTTCAAAATATAGTTGAATATAAATCGATGTTGTTCTGCTGACATCTTCTTCTTTGTTTACATCTATTCCATGAGCTATATGCGCTTTATAGCACAACTTTCGTAATTGATCATGAAAATCCAGACTATATTAAGTGTCAGGTCCCTGAAAAAAAAAAAAAAAAATAGGGGTTGACCACTTTTTGAAAAATCTGACATATTTGATTTCAAAAAAGTTTGGTTTACATGTGAAATTATTTCTCCAACATTCAACAGATAGACCCATAAAGTGCGTTAGATATCATAGATGTAAAATCTAGGCTATATTAGGTGCCTGTTCCCTGTTATAAAAATTACAAATATAATAAACTACGTTTCAATTCAATTTTTTTAGACCTCATGAATTATGAATATTCTTAAAATCTGAAGTGATAGGATATGGTTATTTTGACCATGCTCTTGCATCCTATCCGCGTCGATGTTTTTCCTTTTTTCTTTGTAGCGTAAACTCTATTGTTGTTTCAAAAGGCATGTCATTCTACATGACTTTTTTTTTTGAAAGAACTCATTGAATAATTCTATGAGAATTATCAATTATTTAAGAAATTATATGTCAGTATTTTTTTTTTCAAAAAGTGGCTTAAATTTTATTTATCCAACATTCAGTATATAGATCCATAAAGAGTACTAGATGTCAGGGCTATAAAAATCTAGGCTATATTAGGTATTAGGATCTTGAAATAAAAAATAACAAATATAATTAGATTAGACAACTTTCTGAAAATATCTGACATATGTCAGATATTTATAATTTCAAAAAGTGATGCCCTCAATATAAATATATATTTATCCAATATACATCGTTGACAATCACAAAAAAAAAAAAAAAAAAAATAAAAGTTGAAGTGATAAAAAAATCAAGAAAGAAGGAAGAAATAATTATATATATATATGACCGCAACACAAGGTGAAAATGCTAACATTGATGAGCGCCCTTTACTACCTAAAGTGCTTGAAGTTGAAGACAGGCCAACGATTTTCGGCGCTCGTCCTGCTTCTTATAACAGAAAACCTTTCCAAACACCAACGATCAGTTTTGATCATTTAAGCTACGTCAGCTTCCAGAATATCCTCTGGACACTGCTTTGCGGCTGGTGGGTCTCCCTTTTCATCATGATAACATCTTTATTACTTATTCTTACAGGTTTTGGATATAAAATTGGCATCAGATTGTTCGGTTTAGCTAAATTCGTGTTTTATCCATTCGGAAGATACGCATATCTCGACAATGCCGAAAAACCAAATCTTTTAGGCAGAATTTTATTCTACCTTTTCGCATCGATTTTCATTGCCATCCCTCTCATGCTATCCATGATACTTTCCTGGGAACTCATTTTCTACATCCCAATGGCTAAATTCTTGACAAGAGTATTATCACAAACTTTCACAAACATCTGGCGTCTAAAATTCGCACGTCTGAAGCATCACAACGCAAAGTCTGGTCGTCTTCCAGTCATTTTGACATACAGTTCCGGCTCATTCCTGTATTTCAAATTCTCAATCTTCGGAATGGAAGTTCCATACGTCAACCTCTGGCCATTCATCATTGCTACAGCTTATATTGGCTACGGTGCCTCAGAGGAGATCAAAAAGGGTAACGCCGTTCTTTTCACATTCGTCACCATCATTGCAACAATCCCTTGCATGTACGTCATCGGTGTTTGCACTGAAATTATCTCTGGACGCTGCGGTCTCGTTCTCGGCTCACTCATCAACGCAGGTTTTACAGGTTTGGTCGAATTAATTCTTTTCTTCTTCTCAATCAGGAAAGGTCTCGGTCAGGTTGTGCAGTCTGCTGTTACAGGAGCCTTCCTTATGAACCTTCTCGTCATTCCAGGCCTTTCTATGCTTGCTGCCGGTATTAAATGGAAAGAAGTCAAGCTAAACAGGAAAGTTCAGTCCGTTTCTGGCACTTTCTTATTCCTTGCCATCGTTGCTGTCTTCTTCCCGGCTGTTTTCTTCAACATTTACCATCGACCAGATCTGATTTGCACAGAATGCTACGGTGTTAAAGGAGAATTCAAGGTTAGAGCAAATTCTGGTCTCAATTGCACACAATGCCACATGCTAAATCCATCAGATCTTGATTCTGATTTTGTTTACAGGACAATGGCCAAGCCTTTGATGTATACAACATCAGTATTGATGCCAATTGTGTACGGTGTTGGTCTTTTCTTCTCACTTCACACACACAAATATATTTACGATCAATTCGAAGAAGAACAGCGTGGCGAGGATTCTGTTGAGTCAATGTCAACATGGGTCTGCGTTATTGTCCTCCTCGTATCTTGCGTCATCTTTTCTATTGTTTGTGAAATTGTTGCTGATGTTATGCCACTGGCCATCAATCAGATGGATTTAACAGAACGTTTCGTTGGTCTCATCTTCTATACAATGATTCCAGCCGTCGCTGAATTTATGAATGCGATCAGATTCGCACTTGAAGGAAACATGGGTCTTTCACTCGAAATTGGTAACCAGGGTGCCATGGTTGTCTCTTTGATCCAGATGCCAGCCCTTGTTCTTATTTCTGCAATTATTGGAAATAAGACAGCTGAGGGTTCTTTCACACTCATGTTCGAACTGGTTGATGTCTTTGCTGTCATCATCTCTGTCTTACTCAGGAACTTTATGCTCATGGAGAATTCCATCAACTACTTCACTGGTTTCGCATTCTTGGTCATCTTCACGCTTATTGCACTTGTTTACTACTTTGATCCATACTAAGCTCAGGGCTTTATTAAATATTTTTCTATCACTTACAATCCGCAATTTCGAAATTGTGCTTTTATTTCTCTATAAAACATTAAATAAATAGTTGATATAGCAATAGCCTTATTTTTTTAAATCTAAAATGATTGGAATTGTTTTTTCATTGAATGCCAAAATTATACCGAAATCTGCTTTGTAAAGTTTCTAGACACGTTTTGATGCTATGTACCGAAATCGGTCATGAAAAAGTGACTCTTTACATGTCAAATCTGACATGTAAAGAGTTCAAAATAAACACTTTAGACAGGGGGTGCAACCATAATTGTCACTTTTCAAATATTTTTGATTCTGGATTTTGAAATAAAAGACTAAATTTTTGAGATAAACAGTTTGAATAAATATAAGAAGATAGTGCCAGCGTCAGATATGACGCCTGAAGCAAGTTGAAGCTCTTTCATCTTTTTTTAGAAATTGAGACTCCACCCATGTTTTAATCTGTCACTTTTTGTTCCGCATTTCGGTAGGGATAAAATTTATTTTTAGAATGATATAAAAATCTATATTTTCAGATTAAAATCATTTTTGTGGATAATATTTTTTGACACGTAAAGTCATAATTGATTTTATTTGATAATTAAGATATTTGACTTGTATAATTTGATATTCTCAAATTTGTTTGATTCTGTCGTTTTTTCAATTTTTGACAAAATAGGGGTGTTATCCCCTTTTTAAATTATTTTTCACTGATGAAATCAAATGAGGATATTGTAGATGTTTGGGCATATAACCTTGAAACTGAAATGGACAAAATCTCTCGTTTGCTTCCAAAGTACCATTATGTTGGTATGGATACTGAATTTTCGGGCTTTTTTGTTAAATCTCCTCCATTAACAGCCTCTGATGAAGTGAAATACCATGTAGAAAGAGAAAATGTCAATAGAATGAAATTAATACAGATCGGAATAACTTTAGCTGATGATGAAGGAAATGTCCCGCATCCTGTATGCTCATGGCAATTCAATTTCAAATTCGACTTATCACATGACATGCAATCCACAGATTCGATAAATTTGCTTCATCAATCAGGAATTGATTTGGATAAATTTTTAAGAGATGGAATTAACATACTAGATTTCATACCAATATTCTATGCAAGTGGACTAATAATGAATGAAAACGTGATTTGGATCACTTTCGCCGCAAGTTATGATATTGCTTATTTAGTTAAGTTAGTTACAGCTGATATGCTTCCAAAATCCCAACATCAGTTTGATCGTGTTGTTAGGACATATTTTCCGCATTATTATGATGTTCGTTATATGATGATGCAAATTAATCCTGGGGTCGGCTCATTGCAAAGCCTATCTAAGGAATTAGGTGTAATGCGTTATGGACAGATGCACCAAGCAGGTTCAGACTCATATGTTACAGTTTTAGCTTTCTTTGCTGCCTGTAGAAGGCATTTTCGTGGAAGTATTGTCCATGAAAAGTTTAGAAATAAGTGTTGTAAGTAAATTCATCATGTTATAGTATGAATTTTTCAAAAACAATTATTTTTTTCTCATAATGGAGCATATTTTTTTATCAAACTATGGCTCATAATGAAATGGAGAAAAACATGAATGAATGATAACAAAAAGTTGCAATTAATTATTGAGTTATGTAATTACATAAATTCCAATGTAACAAATATATATATAAATCAAAACACTATTCACATTAAAATAAAAATCAAGAAACATATTTATCATTAATTACATTATTGTTCTTTCAGATCATTTCAAGTTTATAAAATTTACGATTGAAGTGCTCATGTTCCAAATTGCTAGATTTTTGACTCATATAATCATTTTATATGAAGATGTGATTATATGAGTTGGAAATCAAGCATTTCTGATCATAATTCCAAGAAACTTTTTTTTCAATCCGATTTTTGATATTATAAATACAGTATTTATATATTATATTGATCACCAAACATACCAGAATCATAGAGTTCCATATTTATATATGATTTTATTTTTGATAAGAAATCTCAAGCGAAATAAGCATAAGGAAATAGGAAAGAAAGGAGGAAAAGAAGGAAAAATAAGAAAAAGGGGAGAGAGAAGAAGAAAGGAAAAGAAAATAAAAAAATAATGGACATATGTGATAGAGATGTTCTCTGCCGGAGGCGATGATGACACCACGCCGTAGGCCCGATTTTTGGCGATTTGAACATCCTTAAATCCAAACTATCCCTACCCCTAGTGTCATATTTTGTAAAGTTTTTTAAAAATTGATGGTAAATTTAAAAATTTACGGGCGAACAATAATTTTATTAAGGGTTCCAAAAAATTATGAAGGGAGCAAAAATATGAGTGAGTTTTATTTATCTGCAAAAGGATTAATGAACTGCGCAAATACAAATCTTCCTGATAATTTTGTGTTTATCGTAGGGAAGAAAGAATATCCGTGCAATTCTTTCCTTGCAGATTTCATTTCTCCTAAAGTCTCAGATCTCCATATTCAAAACCCGCTCGCAGAATCATTAAAGATTGATGTTAATGATCCATACGATGTTTTCTCAGTTGTAATGCAGCTGATGAACGGCGAAGAAATCGATGTTATTCCATTTCAAATTAAATATATTCGAAGAATTGCAAAAGCCCTAGGAAATCTTGAACTTATTCGTGAATTCTCTCTTTTATGGAAAAACGAAGCCCTTAATCTCAACAATGTTGTACAGATTTTAGAAGAAAAATTCGAAAACAACGAAGATATTACAGCAGAAATAGATTTTATAGCTTCAAACTTCTTCCAGATTAGTCCTGACCAGCTTGATGGCATGGATATTCAACTTTTCGATAAAGTATTTTCATCACCTAAGTTAATCTTAGAAGAAGAGCCAAAAACATTTAATTTTATTTATCAGCAAGTTCAGAAATACGGCCCAGAATACATTTCGTTGTTCAAATATATTATTTTTGAAAATACAAAGAAAGAAGACATTCAACTATTTTTAGATAACATACCAAAAGAAAAGGTTTCGAAAGAAATATTTGATGCGATTAAAATGAGACTTTCGCAGCCTTTATCTAATCTAGCACCAGAAGAATCATCAAGATATCAAAATCCTCCATTAGAACTATTATATGATCCATCTAAAGGTCTATTCCATGGAGTTTTCAAGAAATTATTCACAATATATGGAGAGAGAAATTTAGTCAAAACTGGAATTGTTTCCCTTAAACCTAAAAATGAGAGCTCACAGACGCCAATAGAAAATATATTCAAGGATTCGCCAGGCAATGACAAGAAAAATACTTACAATATGTCATTAACAAAAGATAATTATATTTTGATTGATTTCAAGACAATGCAAGTTCAAGTTACTGGTTATTCAATAGGATCTGGTCTCCAATGGAATCAACAAATGAGCTGGGTTCTTGAAGGCAAAAATAATCCAAGAGAAGACGCGTTTTATACAGTAATAGACGAGAAAAAACAAAATGCAGATATTGGTGGCCCAGATAAATCATATTATTGGGAATGTGTAAAATCTAAACCATATCAATATATTCGTTGGAGGTTAACACAAGGAAATGGCGGTGGTATAAACTTTAAACGAATAGAGTTATATGGCATTTTAATACAAAAGCCAAAATAAATATTGTTTGTCGATAAATTTTATTTTTATTTTTTTTTTCATCATTTATCATCAATATACATATAAGTCAGATGATTCTAAGTAATTCTATGCTTATAATTATTGTAATACTTAGAAAAAATACTTTTCAAAAATATATTAACTTGTGGGAACGAAATGTTTATGTGATAATCATTGTGTTGAGTGTAGAGATTATTGCATTAATATCAAATGCTCATTGTTAATGATGTAAATGAAAATTGACATGTAAATAATAATTTTTGACAAGTAAAGTCACCACTTATATCGTTCAACAAATTTAAATGGCTTCAGTAAGATATACCCGTAAAGAATTAATTTCATTCTTCTCAGCAGATCTTCCTCTTCCAGAGGATTTTAAGCAGATCAGAGGAATCTACTTAAATGAAGTTCAGAAACCACAATTACTCGAAAACGAAACATTAAATCTTTCAGGCACCGGCAAATCAAAGAAACCACGTGTTAACGAAGTTGAACATCCAAATCCAAACAAGAAGGTACAGAAATCAGCAGTTTTCGCTCCATCCCAATGGTATTATTTAGATCCTACCTCAGTTATGCACGGACCATATAGCGCAGATCAGATGAGGAACTGGTGGGAGAAGAAATTATTCCCACCGGATCTCAAAATTTCTCAGAGATCAGACGTTGATTCCCTCAGACCTGTTAGTGAAGTATTTGGTTCTCCAGAAAATGCTTTTATGTTCAATCCATCAATATTCCAATTTATTTTAGGAGGTGCTGTTGACCCAGATCCTCTTCAAAAACTCGTTTTAGATTTTGATGCATAAAATTTACAAAGTGTCTTATAATAACAAATTAATTTTACTATTACTGATTCCGCCAATTCTTCATAGCAGTTGCATATTGGCTCCCATTATAATATTTTTCATAACAAAAAAAAAAATTCTTTTTATATTTTGGTGTATAATATGTAATAATTGTATATGATGTGAAGTAGTAATTCCGATTTTCAAAATGGTTTATTACTGTTAAATGAATTTTTTGAAATTAATGTTATTTCCATAAAATTATGAATGCATTGATATTATTAATGCTATTGTGCTGATTAATATATAATTAAACGATATTGCGATAATTAAAAAAAATATTAATTCAAAAAAATTAATGAATGATGGATAGAATTTAGTAAAATCTAGTCAAATTCTTGTAGATATCATGAATTAGTGTTAATTTGATTTTGAAAAAATCAAATTAGATATTCACTATGTACAAGTTTGACAATCAATCATCGGTACCATATATGTATAATTAAGGCTAAAACTTCGTTGGCAATCATGAATAAAAAAGACTTTGTTTGTAATTATGAGCAGCAGCCTCCCTTTTGCGGTTGAAGCATTACTCTTTGTGCAGCCTTTGATTTCTCGTCGAGAATTTGCGCAGCATGAACGAAAACTTTTGCAACGTTATTTCCATTCATTGAAGAAGTATAATAAAATGGAATTTCGCGCTGTCGTAAGTATCCTTCAAAGTTGTCGAGTGGATATTGTAACTTCTGATCAGATTTGTTAATGCAGACAATTAAATGCGGAGCAGGATTGAAACTACAATATTCGGTATCAATCCAGTTCTGAACGTATGTCATAGATGAAATATTTAATACATCAAGTACCAATATAACACAATCGACATTTCTTAAATATAAAGGCATCATTGCTCTATATCGTTCTTGGCCTGCTGTATCCCAAAGATTAAGTGCAACCGAATGATCCCCGACTATTTCTTTTGCTCTTATATAAGACGCAGCAACAGTTGGCTTGTAATTTTCCAAAAATGAGCCTGTAATGTACCTATTAATCAACGCTGTCTTCCCTACTCCTTCCTCTCCAACGACGCAGACTTTGTATCCATTAGAATCATCATTATTTAACATTATTGGAATCTTGCGACACTTTTTGTAATGATTTTTGTCACTTTTCATTTTTTGGCACTTTTCTATTGTCACTTTTAATTATTCACTTTTTAGATTTATCACTTTTAGAAATTAACACTTTTTGTAAAGTTTTGTCACTTTTTGACCGTCGTCACTTTTGAAAAACGATAAACAATTCAGATTTTCAAGGATGGAAAGAACATATAGAGTTTCTATGGTTGGTGATGCAGCAGTTGGAAAGACGTCATTAATCGCATCACTCATGGGCCAGGAAGTAAATGGTGAATATAAAGAAACAGTTGGTGCTGCTTTTCATTCGTATTCGGATACATATGAAGGTCGTAATGTAACTATACAGTTATGGGATACAGCAGGACAGGAAAGATATAAATCACTCGGCCAAATGTACTATAGAAGCACAATTGCTGTTATCTTAGTATACGATGTTACGAATATGACCAGTTTTGATAATCTTGGATCATGGCTCCAGTCGTTTAGAGATGTTACGGGTCCTCGCTCACTTGCTTTCGTAGTTGCAAACAAAACTGATCTCGAAGCTGAAGATCCATCGATTTATGCAAGAGGTCAACAATTTGCTAAGGATAATGGCTTCCTTTTCTTCAAGACATCTGCGAAAACAGGTGCTAATGTACAAATGATGTTCAAAACAATTTTGGAAGTAATTGCTCAGACAAATGCACCAAGCATTGTTACTTCTAATCTCAATCCATCCGAAAAATCATCAGCTGGTTGCTGCTAATTTATCGATCAAAGTTATTTTTTTGTTACACAAATGAATATGATCGATACTGTTCTCTCGGATATATATTTATGTTAATAATATAAAATTATATAGCTTACTGAATGAAATAATATTTCCTTTGAAAATCAATTTTATCTTTGTAAATGTCTTATTGATTGATTCCCAACATCGATTATTACGTTAATCATGAGAATTTATTACATTTTGATATGTTAATATGTTGTAAGGTATTTTTCTTTGAATCAAATGATTATTTCTTAAATAAAACCACATAGTGAATATCTTTGGTATGAGTTCATATTAAAATGAACTAAGATTCGTATGAATCTGATCCAATGATATTTGAACAAATTATTAAAACTTAATCTGAGGCTTTTTGGAACAACAATATATATGATATAGAAACTCTATTATTCAAATACATAATTAATAATCATCATTGTGCAACTTTAAATTTATTGAAATTATGAAGCTTGGGTTTTATGTTAACATGACCTTGAAATTAGATATTCAATTTCATATGTTACATATGAAGCTCTATTTTCATCATCAAATTAATTTTTTTGAGTTTCAATGCTTGAAAAAAAGGGATTTGATTATACAAACTATCTGTGTTACTATCTTAAATGTATCTAGACTGATTGTCGTTTAAAATAAACTAATACGAATGTCGGCCTTTTTCTAATATTTATCGATAATTCAGTGCATATATGTGTAAGATTGTTATATTCATTTAATCAACATTGAAAAAAGATTTTTGGAAAATTTTAAGCAATGTGCGTATATATAGTTTTTGGTTCTAATTTTTAGATTTAAAAAAAATTTTATATGATTTTATGATTTTTGTCAATTTGCCAGTCAGAAAAGAAAATTTAGAATATGTTGCAACTTTTTCAGAGGAGTGGAGCGGTTTTCCTAAGGAAAAATTTTTGAATACCATGAATTGAGAATAATGGTGGCAATTTGCCATAATGATTTTCACTATTCTCTCTGCCATCATTGGATGCCTTAGCGACGCAATGAGCATTACCACCGCATTCAAAAAAGAGTCATCCGAGACTATTGTAGTTAATGGACGAGGAGTTGGCTTCTTCAAAGTTTATTTTCATTCACTTATCGGCAATGGCACCATAAAAATGAATCATGTGGAAAGATAATTAGACCGTATTGTTAGTAGAATCATGAGAGACTAGTCAACGTCTCTTCAAATGCACAAACAAGAAATTTTCGACGAAATCTTGAATACAAACGATTTTGAATCGTACACAATGAAAGGAGAGTCTCATTTGGTCAATTCCGGTGGATATATAATAAGAATATTGGCCAGCTTTTCATGAACATTTATAAATTTGATCCTATTACTCATGAAGTTTATGGCCCTGGATGCATTATCCAATACATGAAGATTCAGATAGACTTCAATCTTGCCCATGATTGGATCATCGTACCTAAAACGTAGGCACGCTTCATTAAGGCAACGCAGCACCAAGAGTTTAAGTATATTGATGAAAAGGCTGTGGATATGAATGATGTTGTTAAGTCAATTTCAATTACTGTAGCTCCGGTCGTTCTTGGTCTCGTCAAGCATCTTGAGCGTTTTATGACAGTTCTAGATTCAATAATTAAGTCTCAAATCGAGCATCCAAACCCAGAACTTCAGATATCACCAGGGCAGTTGCAGGTTTCTCAGCAGCAATTCAATGATATGGTCGCCCGCCAAGAAAAATACATGGAGAATGCTAAATCTGGTTTAGACAAAATTGCTGGAGAATTGGGCAAGATCGGTCAGTCAGAACCTGCTGCAAATAGTCGACATTACAGATATCACAGACATTAAAAATCGGTTTTTGTTGATAATATATTGTATTTTATATCATCTGACAAAAATTTAAAACATTCCCGGAAGAAAACAATTTCTTCAAAATTTCCATTTCCATGAAGGATCTAATAAGCTTTTCATGATGAATAAGGATGTGCGAATTGGCCGTATAGTGATGATTTCGCTGGTTTTGAATACACATGTTAGCTATCACGAACGCAATGATTATTTATATAATTTTTTTTTTATGCTAATGTTTAAATTTTTGACTTCAAGATGATAATCACTTTAACTTTGATGTCTGAAGATTGTAAAATGAACATTAAGCAATGTACAAAATGTCAAACAACAATCCAAATCGTCAGTGACCCTAGTTTAATGTGGTGCAACTGCGGAAATGTTTTCTGCTGGGTATGTATGGGAAATTTGCCAGATGCTGAGCAGTGTTAGAAACACTTATATGATGTTCATAGAAACATCTATGCAACCAAATGAAAGACTAAAACGATAATACAAATATCGTAAGGCAGTAAATTCTTATTATTTTTATCGAAAATTATATAAATCATTAAATCATTGAATGCTATTATTATATATTGTATTCATATGTTTAAATAGTCAAAATAATATAATTAGAAAAATTTCAAAAATAAATATCATGAATAATAAATTCTTCACCTTTGAAAATGACTTAGTTCCAGGACAGTAATTGCGGCGTGTTTACAAAATATAATGGTTCGATCGATTTCTAAAATTTCGAAATTGGAAATACGGAATAACACCGAAATTTTGCGATATTTGGAATATTTCGGTTATATAAATAAAGGGAAAGAGTCTTAAAAATGGAGGCACAAGAAAAAAAAAAGTTGATGGACCAAGAAATCTATCGTCGCATTTTTTAAAAATTCTCAAATGCCGCCAAAAGCACGTACTGAGGAAGAGATAGACCCAATCGAGCTTTTCAAGATCAAGCGCCTTATCAACTATCTCCGTGATGCTCACGGCGATGGTACATCAATGGTTACAATTCTTATCCCACCAGGTGATGCAGTTCACAGAATGCGCCAGAAACTTACAGATGAACTTGGTACAGCGTCAAACATCAAAAACAGAGTTAACAGACAATCAGTCGAAGCTGCTATCACTGCCGCTATTCAAAAACTTTCTCAATTCAACCAAACACCACCAAACGGCCTTTGCGTCTTCTGCGGAACAGTCATCGAAGATGGCAAGGAAAAGAAACTTATGAAAGATTTCGAGCCATTCAGACCACTTCATCAGTCACTTTACATTTGCGATCGCAGATTCCACGTCGAGCCACTTGCTGACCTTCTCCAGACAAACGAGAAGTTCGGCTTCATCATTATGGATGGTCAGGGTACACTTTACGGTATGGTCGCTGGTGCATCCCGCCAAGTCCTCCACAAATTCTCCGTCGACCTTCCAAAGAAGCACAACAAGGGTGGTCAGTCTTCCATCCGTTTCGCACGTCTTCGTCTCGAAGCTAGACACAACTACGTTCACAAAGTTGCTGAATACGCCGTACAGCACTTCATTCCAGACGGTGCTGAGCCAAATGTTACAGGCCTTATCCTTGCTGGTTCCGCCGATTTCAAGAACGTCCTTGCCCAGTCAGATCTTTTCGATATCCGTCTTCGTAAGATCGTTCTTGGTATCTACGATATCTGTTACGGTGGTGAAGAAGGTTTCAACCAGACAATCAAGATGGCTGCTCCACTTCTTGCTGATGTTCGCCTTGTTCGTGAACAAGAACTTCTTCAGAAGCTTTTCGATACAATTGGTCAAAATGGTCCATGCTCATTCGGTATCAAGGAAACAATGATGGCCTACGATTCTGGTGCTATCGAAACATTAATACTTTGGGATGAGCTTAATGTCTACAGATGCCTTATGGAAACAGATAGTGGTGACCAGGACATCCAGTACTACACAGAGTACCAGCTCGAGAAGGGTGAGCACCTTAAGGGTGAATTCCACCATCTCAAGGAGAAGATCCTCCTCACAGAATGGATGGCTGACCACCACAAGGAGAAGGGTGCTAAGCTCGAATTCGTTACAGATAAGAGCCCAGAAGGTGCTCAGTTCATCAAGGGCCTTTCAGGCATCGGCGCATTCCTCCGCTTCCAGATGAGCTTTGATGTTTATAAGGAGAATACCGATGATGATGGCTTCGACTCTGACTTCGATGATGACGAAGACCTTCTCTAAATTGGATAAAGTTCTTTTCTAAATATTAAATTCTACATTTTGCATAACTTTAAATAATCTCACCCAAATATTCTGATTTATAAAGAATTTGATAACTCAATAAGATGTGTATAGGTTTTAGACAATTATTGTGTCTTAATGAATAAATTCACTTACAATTTAATCTATTTCATAATTTGATTGTGTTTGATTGTAATGTTTTCATTTATACAATTTCTTTTTAGTATAATATTAAACGAATAATGATTAATTTGATCGGATAGCATGAAAATTGATTTATAAAATCTTTAATTCTTCATGAAAATTCGTTTTTATGATATAATTTACAAGAATAACAATACTATTAATGCCAAATCTTGTTATGACCCAACATAACTTTCTATATATTTTTAATATCAACCAAAAACAAACGAAGTATTTTTGGAAAATGAAATCGTCACTTTTCGTTCATAGATGTCATTTTTCGGTCGTTATTGTCACTTTTAGATCATAAGACTCACTTTTGGATCATAAGCTTCACTTTTTGATTCATTTTTGTCACTTTTTGAATCATAAGTGTCACTTTTTGAATCATAAGTGTCACTTTTGATTTTTATTGTCACCTTTAGATATATCTGTCACTTTTAAATGCAAATTGTCACTTTTCACTGATTATTTCATGAACAGTCAGCAAATTATTGATTACGGTTATGATGTTCATGCAAGTCAGCAAGTTATGCCCAATACAGGCGGTGACATCTACAAGGATGCCATCGACACTATGAAAGACTTAGAGGATCCCAATCAATTACCAAATCACTACGCAGCGGTCAAAAATTGGATCATCACGACTTATCCACCGGACTCCATTCAATACAGGGAACTCTACAGAATTCTTTACGCCTTCTACTTCCACTCTCTCGTCAAGATGAAAATGAGCGGACAAGTGAGTACGGATGTTATAAAGCGGTTCACTGACATGTATTCTGGTGACCACCACAGATATCACGATCAAAGCAAGCTCAAGAAAGCTCTAAATAGCTCATCTGTGTCAAGACTTGCGCAATCCAGTTTCAGCTTAAAGATAACAAAGACAACATTCCACACACTCGTGACATACTTAACAGACAACCATTTCATCTTTTTCCTCGGAATTGTGCAGGACCATCTCGTAGTTACTTATGTTCCTTTTGAAAGGATCCAATACGCTCCTGATCAGATCCAGGAATTCATCCTGCCAGTAGATTCACAAAGCGAACAAAGAAATGATCCAACTTTGTCATTACTTAAAGATAACATCATGGATTTGGTCAACGCGCATTTGGGTGAGATTTTTGGGGATAAACCAGATAAAAAAGTTGAACTTTTCGATGATGATGTAAATAAAAGAACAAGCAACATTTTTCCGCTTCCAAAAATCCTTCCAAACCAGATTTTCGCTACAGCAAAACAAGTACAACTCATGGCTAAGCTAAATAAGACAGAACTTCCAACTTGTGCATATTTTACTTTTCCGGATCATGATATGAGCTATGACATAAATAATGACGGTTCCCTTATATCTGTTTGCACGGGAACAGGAATCATAAAGTTAATCAGCACGAACGCTTATACAGATATGGATGATCTTCCAATTTTCAAGCAAATCACAGCCCAAAACGAACGCCAAAGTGGAAGTTTCGAGTTAATCAACCAATCAATGATTCCTCGCTATCCAGTTATGTACCGCGACAACCATATTTCAACGACAACATATTTCAACAGAAATCTCATCGGTCCAAAGTCGTACTGGTCTAAATTTTCACCAAATAGCCGCTTCCTTTTATCTGGTGGCCTTGGTTTCTTAAGAATCTGGAATTGTGAAAATTCATGCATTTTCTCTCATATTCAAACTCCTTTGTCCGTCAACTGGTGTGGAGACTGGAGTCCATTCAGCCACCAGGTTGCAACCGGCTGCGAAGACAATGCAGCATTATTATATGATTTGCAGTACGGCGAGCCGATCAGATGCTTTAACCAGCACAACAAGCCCATTGTTGATGTCAAGTTCCACCCTAACGCATTCCTTTTGGCCACTTGTTCATGCGATTGTACAATTCATTTATGGGATATTAAGAGTGGTACGAGTACGAGGCAGCTGGCTCACAGGATGGATGTACCCAGATGCATGCAATTCACTCGCAACGGTAAAATCCTTCTTTCTGGTGATGATTCTGGCGCAATCACCGCCTGGGATCTACAGGAAGGCAACAAGCTTGGCCACGTCATGGCACATAACGGCCCGGTGAGAGATATCGCGATTAGCGTTGAAGGAACGATTATCGCTAGTTGCGGTGATGAAGGCGACATTCTTCTCTGGGATATTGACAACTTCAAGACATCAGCAATTGCCCAGGCGAAGCCTCTCAAGAAGTTGCAGCCTAGATATGGAGATACAAGAAGGATTAAGTTCTCCAATACTAACTTGCTTCTCGCAATGGGATCTAGGGTGCCAGCAAAGGCTTAACTGTCTTATTTATATATATATAATAATTTGTTATAACTTTATAAAATGTATCAAAATTAATATTATCAAGAAAAAAAAAATGATCTTTTCCTCAAAAATCATTCTACTAGTGCATGTGAAATACGTATTCTTCAATGCGGAAAATTCATTTGCCGATTTTACATTACAATGACAAAAATGATTTACAAAAATATTTTACATGTCAAATTTGAAATCTTTGAGATTCTCTATTTGCAGCTGCATTTGTGAGAGTTCTGTATGTTAAAATAATATATTTAACAATAATAATAAAAATAAAATTTAGATTACAATATAATCATCTGGAAGTTCGTGTCCAGAGACAGTGATTGACAATACATGAGTTGAAACAGTTTCTTGGATGTATTCTCTCACCTTGTCCATGCATGAGTCGAAGGAAGAAGCTTGAACGTTCAACAGTCTCAAGTTCAAGTGTCTGAGAGATGCAGGCTGAAATGCGACGATGACTTCATAGATCTTGTCCTTGTTCGTCTCCAATGTGCTTGCTCCCTGAATGTAGACGTTGTCGTGGAGTGCTCTTGTGCTGACAGCTCTGATGAACTCGTTTGAGGCAATAGTTCTATCTCCGAAAGTCAATTTCATACTTCCGATTGGCGTCGCGATGAAAACTGAGCTGTCTCTGTGGTTTCTAATATGCACGAAGCTGTAAGGAAGAGAAATGCTCTTCTTCTCAGACGAGAACTTGACCATCTCATTGTGTACGATAACTTGAACTCTCTCTCCGTTCTTGAATGGAATTTCACGAGGCATTGGAGTGTCGCACTTGAAGATTCTCAAGTAAGCGTCGTTAAAATCTGCGCAGAACATAACTGTGATGGAATTGAAGATTTCGGTGACTTCTGATTTTCCATAGAAATATGGACGTCCATGTGAATCTGGAGCGATATTGATCAATTTCAAGACAGGTTTTCTCATGTTGTTCATGAAATCATTTGCAAAAGTGAACTGAGTCTTGAATTTGCCGGTGATTTTATTTATGAGCTCAACATTATCCAGCTGAGGGACCAAGAAATTCTGTAAGGCTTCGAGGTAGCGCCAGATGAGCATGTAAATTGGGAAGAAGTCGTAAAGAATGAAAATCGATCTGATTAATTCAGACTGCTTCGAAGAAAGTTTCTCGAAGTACTTGAAATATAAATTCATGTTCTCTATGTATTTCGTGATATTCAAATTCGTGAGCATGGATAATGCGTGGTGAAGGGATGGAGATGATGACGTTCCATCTTTCACGAAAGTAACAAATCTGGTGATGAAGCTGCTGAAAAATTTCGCGAAATTTATGTAGATCTGGAAAACCTCTGATTTGTCAATAACGGTTGAAACAGCCTCGATTGCGTCTTTGATTTCTTCTCCGTAGTGATATAAATTGTCAGCCAAGTCACTAAGAAGCATGTATCTCTTCCAAATGGCGAACAACAATTTTTTGCATTCTGGTTCATCGCAGACATTGAAGGCCTGCTTCTGATAGTCATTCGACCAGCTGGCTAACTTCATCCTTGACGCGATCAAAATGATGGCTTCTTTATTATGGTGATCTGCAGCATAATGGAGTGGTGTCCAACCATTCTTAGATTGAATAGAGACGCTTGCATTCTTTTCGAGCAAGAGCTTGATCATTTGTATCTCGCCCATAGATGCTGCGTGGTGGAGCGGAGACATCTGGTTAATATCGGCTGAATCAATTGAGACACCATCCTGCAGTAACTTATTAACTGCCGCTTTATCTTTTGTGATGACAGCTCTGATCAAAGGATTCTGAACACCGCAGACATACAAGAAGTTCATGCAGTTGATTGCTCCGCTCTTCACTGCACAGTCGACGGCTGTTTCTCCGGCCTGGTTCTTCAAGCTCAAGAACTCAGCCATCCTCGAGTTGTTGCAGAGAGCTCTGAGCAGCTCCATAGCTTTGTTTCTGCAGGCGATATGTATAGGAAGGTCGCCCATCTTGTTCTGTATGATTGTCGGGATGCTGAAGTTCTCGTAGATGTACGTAACTAAAGGAGCCATATCGTCGTTAGTTATAAGATGTAAAACGTTGTTTCCTTCGTTGTCTGTAGCCCTGACGTTGGCGTTTGAACGCAAAAGGAACTCAAGGCACGGCACGTTGTTGACAAGAGCAGCAGTATGGATTGGGTTGTGGCCCCTCTTGTCTGGAGTATCTGTTAAATGCCTCGCTGGTGACAATGCGTGTTGAAGATGTTGTGTGTTTGTTGAAAATGCGACAATTGTGTGAAGAATTGTGACTTCTTCGAGGACTGGAAGGATTTTAGCTGGCTCGGACAATGATTCGTAAACTGATTTATTCAAAATTGAGAATTTAATCTTATGGTCAGTAATATTCTTTTCAATTCCGTATGGTGTGACTTTGCAAGTGTATTCCTCCTCTTGGAAGCTCTCCAAAAACTGTTTGAATTTAATTGTATATCTCATATGATACATTTCCGGCGGCGCACTGAGGATTCTGAATCCTTGTGAGATTGAGAGCGGGAACATTGGCATGCCAAAGACATCTTCTGTTGTAATATCAGCATTCAATTGAACCAAAGTTTGGAAGGCTTCTTTTGATAAACTGAGCACTGCATACATAATTGGAGTACGGCCGAAGTTATCTAATTCGTTGATGCCGCCTTTTTCTCCAATCTTTTGAACAATTGAAACCATGTTCAAAGCTGCTGCGATGTGGAGGGCTGTAGCACCTGATGAGTTCTTGTAGCTGATATCTGCTCCTAAATCAATGAGTTTTGCTGCTGCTTTAGTGAATTTATTTTTAATTGCGCAAATTAACAATGAATCTTTCTTATAATCGATTTCTGAAAGTAATATATCGCTGCATAAATCACACAAAATGTCTTCGTTTTGGAGAGAAGCTGCAAGAAAAGCTGCTCCAATTATTGCGTTTTTGTTACTCGCTGATAGAATGACTCTAACTGTCATTCGGCTCTGTGAAACGACAGCAGCCTCCAGTGGGAAGAATCCGTGTGAGTCAAGCATATCGCATTTCGCTCCAGAATTTACCAAACAATGGCAAATTTGAGCGTCACCGAGAGAAGCCGCAATATGAAGTGGCGTGCAGTCGAATGGTGCAGCAGTAGAGTTTAATAACTGTCGTTTGAACTTTTCTGTCGATAAATAATGTGATAAACCTAATAAGTTGTGAGTCGCACAGCAAGCGTGTAAAGTGGTTAACGCGTTATGTTCCTCGAGTAATTTAACGATGTTGTCGAATCCTCTGAGCTTCGCCATATCTAGAGGCGTTGCATAACTCCATTTTGGTAAGTGAAAAGTAGAGAAAGAAGGGTCTATCCTCGTTATTGCAGCATTTATGCACATCGGATACTTCTTGATCAAAAATTCGACTGCTTTAATCTGATTATTAAAAACTGCATAATGGATTGGAAGCCAGCCCATATTGGACTTCACCTTGGGAATGACTTCATTCTTCTTAAGGATCTCGAGCATGTCCATGTCGCCGATCTTGGCGGCTATATGTAGTGGAGTTACGCCATCTAGATTTTGTAATTTGTCGAATTGAAGGAAAGTAAGCAAAAAGTCGGCGGCATTATACGAAGAAGTCATAGCTGCATAGTGTAAAACTGTATTTCCGTAATAATCGCGTTCTAATAAAATATCTTGATATTGTTGAAGATCTTGTATTGATTTGACAAACTCAACAAGACGAGTTGTGTTGTCTGTGGCGCTTAAATAATGAATCTCCTTCGCTCCAAGAGACTCGAAGTTCAGTCGTTCCTCGAGCGAAGCACGCATAATATTGTTAATGAGGGTCGGACCCTAAATTATATTTTTATTTTTATAACAATTTTATATGTCAAATATTCTCTTTACATGTCATAAATATGTCACTTTTTCATTAAACTTATTTCTATGCGAAAAATTTTTTAATCATAAGAGAGCCTTATATTTAATCAGCATATTTGTCATTACTTACTAATTATACTCATGAAGTTTGAGCCTCCAAAAATGACTCTAAGTATGGCGTCGACACGTTTTTCATGCTGTAGACACCTTTTTGTTATGATGTGTTTCATTAATATTGGTATTTGAATATATGCCACTATCTACACCTCATACATAGTTTATTCATTAGATTTTCTGTATCTAGATTATCTAAATTTAATAAATCAAATATGATGTAATACGCTCTCGATAATAGTATTTCTGCAATATTTGTAATGTCAGTCTTATAAGAATAGCATGAAAATATCTTTTTTACAAAATGAAGCCTATTTCTCATTATATGTTTATGTTTCCATCAAATATCATATTAATTTGTGTTAAAACACTCTTCACTGATTTTCATTTTTTGCATTTGCAAAACTCTCCACGGAAATTTTGTTTCATACAAATGTATATCATCTTGAGACCCTGAAAATATCATTTTCTGTTACATGTGTCTATTGTTAGGCCACCTTCGCCCTTAACACATTCTAGCGTAATTATTCTTTTGGAAATGAAAGTATTTAATCATGTAAATATGTCTAACTATTAATAATATGTAAATATTTATTATTAGATACTGTTCATGTTGAAGTTAGTTACTCACTCCGTATTTTGAGCAATTTTTGCAACTTTTTTCAAAAAAAATGAGTGTAACTCCAACATTCACTCTGCAGAGTGGCATAGTTTCATACAAAGGTACACCAAAGTCCCCAACAACTGTGTTCACATATACTTCATCGGCAAATCAGGTGAAAGCGCAAAATGAACAATTAGTGCAATTGAAAGAGCAATATTTGAGATTGAAGGCACAATATACCCAGGAAACAAAGGAGAATAATGCAAGAATTATGAGTCTCGAGAGACAATTGAGAAATGAGCAACAAATTCTCGAACAAAAGGAAAAAGAACTTGCTCAGCTCAGATCCAAAGGTGGTATTTCTCACAAGGCTGGTTCTATTCAAGCTGTCGAAAAGATTTGGGATATTATGAATAATTTTCGTGAGAAAATCAAGAAAGGCGCCCTACAACAGCAGCCCAATGACCAGGCCAAGAAATGCGTCATGGTGCTTGATGATGACTTAGATGATGAACTCCAGACAAAGATTCGTCCAAGAGCAGTATTTTCGAAATAATAAACTTGAAATTTCAGTATAACAAAACTATTTATTTCTGTAAAATGTATTGAATTGTGTATGTTATCATTGAAAATATTGAAATATTCCTATATCGAAATTAAAAAAGCTGTTTTGCATGCATTCTATATGGTTTTGTATCTGGTTGCATGTTATATTTGCATTAAGGAAATAATGAATTGAATTTGATGAATATATATGTATCTGAAATTTATATATTAAATTCAACGATCCTCTTGTTGATAAAAGGTTTCTGTATGATATAAATTCGAAAATTCTGTTGCAGTAATGACTTGAAACAAGATATGCAAAAAATTTGCCATGATCTTAACATGAGATGGCGGCCATAGACCTAATGGCATGATATTAAGTACCTATCTAAGTGATTTTGATAGATATGCTGATGTGATCCCCAGCTTGATATTTTATGCAATAAAAAATATGAAACAATTTTGATTTATTTATGTTCATCTAAGTAATACTCATTAACACTGTAACGTTGAACATCTCCAAAAGCTTTATAATAAAGTTCGCAAAATAACGAATATCCAAGAAAATTGATTTGAAGACAGATTTATATATAATTGCGTCATTAATGTTAGTATTAAATAGCGTAGCCGAAAATAAATTCGGCCAAATGAATTGTGAATTATTTCGACAATTTGACACCTAGATTATTTTCTAATTTTATTGTTCTTGATCATATATTAATGTTAATTCATCAAAATCATAAATCTTATTTCTGTCTTACAGTTTTAATTATTATTTCATTATGTTCTAGCCTTAGTAATTCCTATTTAATGCTTTTTTCATACAAAATCAACAATAAAATTTTTGCATTTTATCTAAATAGCGTTTCCTCAAATATTTTTACTATAAAATTAAATAATAATATTATCTAAATACAGATCATAAATTAAAATTATTATATAAAATAAAAAGCTTTTTGGATCTAATAAGATAGTATGATATAATATAATATTACAAAATAATTAATTATTTTGATATTTTAGAAAAAATACAAAAAATATTTCATGAAATGTCATAATTTTGTTATTAAAGGAAAGTTTATATTAAGTTGATAACAAATATATTAGAAAATCGAAACATTAAAAAAATAATTAAAACTTGGAATGCAAACGTTTTTAATGAGCATTTGTACATAATTTACCACAAAATTATACACATTATATAATATTATATGATACATTTGATCAAAAACGTAAAAAAGATTATCAAAAAAATCAAAAAATGTATTTAACAAAAAAACTAAGCGATTTTTGTTACTAAAACTATGCGAAGAATCCAAAAAGCAAATAAAAAGACCCTCAAATAATCATAACGCAAATCGTTTACATTCAGTGTAAAGTGTTTATCGTCGCTAACCGTCAACAAACGGACCCTCTATTTCTGAATAACCGCTTTTCTATATATATAAATACATCAAATGGAGAAAGAGCTCCTCGAGCAAGCTCAGAAGCTATTAACAGAGAAAACAAACGAGAAAACACTCATCTGCAATTACGTTGAAAAGTACAATGATAATAACGACGGCCACCAGAAGAGAATCCTCGTTGTAACTGAATACAGAATAGCTCTTTACAAAGGCAAGACGAAAGTCGAATTCAGCCGCGAGCGCTGGTGGGTAGATATCACAAAAATGATTTGGAACGAAGATATCAAGAGATTAGACTTAATCTTCAAAATTGATCCAGAAACTAAAAAACCATTGCAAGTTCGTTTCACATGCGATGAAGTTCTCAAATACAGAGAGCTCATAGCTAACTATCTTACTCGTATCCTTCCTCCAGTTCAAATTGAAGAAGCTGGAATCAAACAGTTCGTTACACAACACAAAAAGGCTGTCGCTATCTCAGCCATCAAGCGCCTCAACGCTTATACATACAGCAGAGATAAGACAGTTGACAGCACAGCTCGCAATCATTTCATTGGAATGGTCAAGTACAGATTCGAGAAAGTCAAGCTCCCAGGTTCATCAACGGATAAGGCCTTCTTCGTCGCCGCTGCCCAGGCTAACCCAGCTTGCGAGCATCTTTATCTTTACGATGAATCTGAAGACGTTTTCTCCGTTATCGCCACAATTCCATCTGGTTACTCTCCGTTCAAGCACATCACCTTTGATTCACCAAATGCATTCAAAATCGAGTCTATGTTCAACTCAATCAAAGCAAGAAAAGTCGCATTATTCCACACAGATGGTTTTACATTCAAGGACGCTCAGCTCGAGCCAGCTAAGGTTGAGAAGCTCGCAGAAATGATGAATTTCAAACAATTCAAGGCATTAACGTTCACTAACGCTCTCAAGCCAGAATCATACGAACCATTCGTCAACACATTCCTCATAGAATCTGTTACATCTCAGCTTCAGTACTTCGGCTTAGAACAGTGTCCAAACGTAAATGTTGAAGAAATCTGCGCAAAAGTTCCAAATGTTGTCGCTCTTTCATTCGCTAAGAACGGGCTTGAAATCGGCCAGACTCTTAAGACAATTTCAGGCGCTAACTTACAACATTTAAGAGCAATCAACTTATCAGGCAACAAATGCGACGAAGACACACCGTTTGGCGTCCCAGTCCCAGAGAACATCGAGTTAATCGACATCTCCAACTGCACATTCGCTAACGGCAAGCTTGTCAACTTCCTTGTTTATCTTTTCAAGTCAGATTTCAAGAAGGGCATTACAATCGTCGCCAACAACCTTCAGGCATCCAACGAAGAGCTCGACAAGGCCCTCGACTACATCTCAACAGTCAAGAAGTGCCCACTTATCGGCCTTGCATGGAATGGCAACAATGTCAGCCCATCATTGGCCAATTTGGTCAGAGTTGCACGCCACCTTCGCATCCTCTTCCTCGACGACTGCTTCGACGCTCAATCTGAGTCAAAGGTTAAGCCACTTGCAGCCGCGATCGAAGAACTTCCAAAATTCCGCAAACTTTCATGCAGAGGTGTTACAAAGCAGGCTGGTGCTGCTATTATTCCACTCATCAAGGCTCTCGTCAAGGTTGAGACAATCGAATACCTTGATATCGGCAACCAGGCTATCGGAAACGAGGGTCTTCATGCTGTTTCTGATATCCTCAACGCTAAGAGACCACTTCGCTTCCTCGATATCGACGATTCCAAACCAGAAACATATGATGCCATCCAGAACATCATCGACATCTGCCAGCAGAACGGCGAGAAGATCAGAATATCATATCCAGTCCACGATATCAAGCCATTCCTCCAGAACGATAAAGCACTCGAAGGCAAGTTAATTGTTTATCTTAACAAGTTCGCTGAAGACGAAGTCGAAGAATACCAGGCAGACGACGAATTCACGAAGCCATTCGATGTTTATGTCCATCAGCCAGAAAATGAAATCGAATTCCCACAGTTCGAGAGCCGCAACATTACATCCTTCTTCGATGCCGCAGATGAGATCTCCGAGATCGAGGAAATCGCTTCTCCAAAGAAGAAGCGCCGTGATGAGTCAGAATCAGATTCAGATGAGTACGAAGATGACGAGAAACGCGTCAAGAAGCAGACAGAGAGAGCCTTATTCTACGCAGGCGATGGTAATACAGAGTCAGAAGCTCCAGATTCAGATTCCGCTAATAAGAAGGCAGAACAGGAGAAGATTGATCTCTGGTTCAAGGATGATAATCTTAGACTTAACCCAGATTGGGAAGATTGGCATCCAGAAGGATCGCCAGATATCTTCAAGGAGTTCGATGTCGGTCCAACATTACAGAAGATTGACAAGAAATACCACCTTGATGTCCTCCGCGAGGCTATCCAATAAGATCCTGGTTCCAGCGATATTTCTTTTTATTCATTCTAAAATTGCATTTTATTAGAAAAATAAATAACGTTCAAATAAAAAAAAAAAAACGTAGTATTTTTCCACACAAATCTGAATAGTTATTTTTTTAAAAAAAAAAATATTATCAGAAGTGTTTCAACTCGCTTTTTGGCTTTGTTTTAGGATTTGAGATCTCAAAGTTATAAAGTATCATTTTTATGTCCATCTGATTAATATATGTAAGTTTCAGTTTAATTTGCAGAAATAAATTAATAATCAAAAATATTTTTGTAATCTTCATCAAATACACATTCCATAAGAGGAATTTATAATTGTAAACACGTATAAGTAGCTGTCCTCTCAGTAAATTAATGGAAAAAGAAAAAAATACGTCGACTTTACATATTTTAAAGATTTTTAACTTAAAAATCAA
>MRSU01010165.1:0-15702 GCA_008369845.1 Trichomonas gallinae
TTCGTATGCAGTTCATAAGTCATCTCTATAAAAACTTTCCTAAAGAAATACTTTTTTTATACACTTAAAAATTACGCTGTCTTCATAGGCATATTATTTGGAATCTAAACATCAAAAATAGATTTCTTCATCAACATAATTCAAATGAGCAATATGCATATCAATGTTAAAGATGTATCGCATATTTCTTTATGAAGGATGATGAAATTTAAAAATGACGAACAAATGCATTCGAATTGCTGTTGAAACTCTGTTTTTGGTTTATAATTACAATATATCATATATTTGAGTACATTTTCTCTCCATATCAGCAAAAAATAATCTTAGCAAAAAAATTTTTTACGATTACAAAGTCTAAAGCTTTGTTATTTGATTTTAATGCATGTAAGTATACTATAATCAATGAGTGAGAAGCAAAGATAGAAAAAAATTAATTTAAGGTTCCAATTCGATAGAATCTTCGCCAGATTAAAAAATCAGATAAAAGCCAAATGAAGTCAAATATGAGATTTTAAGCAGAAAATTTCCAAAAAAGTGAAAATAAATTTGAAAAAGTACGTTATTTTGATGTCTGCGCCTCCATCAATGATGGACACAGCTCAAAGCAACGAAATATTCACGCCAGACGACTTCTTTAACATGCAGCTGGAGTCGCAAATAGAAATAAAGCTATTTATAAATGATTTAATAAATAATTCAGTTCGAATCGCGAGATCACATGAATTATGGAACGAAAAAAGTAAATATGCAGCAAAAACAATATCACAGGAACTCCTTTTAAATGCAACAGCAGCTGAATTCACTTTAGATCAAGAATTAATCGACATAAATCCAGACGATGACCTTGAATTGCCAAGGCCTGATCAGTGGTGTAGTGGTGTCATCCCACTGATCACTCCAGACGCAATTAATTTCAGGACAACTGTTCTTCCGGAAAGAAATAATCCACACGTTGTCGCTCCAAAGCAGCCGAAGAAAGAGCCACAAGCTACACCAGAAAAGAAAGAATTTCCGCAGAGGCACGCGGTGCAGCAGCAATCTACAAATAAATCTCAAAAATTATCGAAAGAATTCAAAACTCCAACACAGTCAAATGCGGACAACTCGAGATCAAGGTCGATGCTGTCGCAAAGCTACATGAAAACAAATCTATCTCCAGCAACGCAAATTCTCAAAACATTCGAAATCTCGAAAAAACAGACGCAAGGATCAGGCAGAAACTTCACCATCGACGCAGAAAACAATGTCATTCCTATACACGACCCGAAGGTGCTCGCGAACGTTTTAATCGTTCCGCGCGTGCAAGCGAAAAGGCCGAAACAGGAAGAAACTGTTTCACAGCCTCGAAAATACAAGCCAGCTGCTGTTCCTGTTAACAGGCTGTCGAAGAAGAAGAAGGCTGTGTCTAGATTGCTACAGCCTGATCAGCCGATCTTTGACGAAGAAATTCAAGATTATTCTGCAACAAATATGGTTGCGAATGCTGGTGTTACCATCAGGGATGGAACTCTTGTCAAGAATGTTCCTAAGCCTAATGATACTGATAAAATCACAATGGCGCAATATGAAGAATATATTCACACTTTGAAAACGGCACAGGATGTTTGAAATAAATGTTTGTAAGTATTTTTGTTATGGTATACATAGTATTTTCCTCAATTAACTATATTTCAAAATAATTATCAAATTTTTTTCCAATTCCAAATATGTTGTAATAAAATCATTCTTATGTGATTGCACATCTGTTGCATTAATTAAAACAGAATAAGTTAAATTCAAAGAAAATTTTAATAAATATTCATGAGATCGAATATAAATGAAGCATCTGTAGACAATGTGGTTATTATATTATGTGATAAAAACTGCTTTGCAATGTTCCAAGTCATTAATCATGGATAAAATATTGATTAATTTATTCTAGTGAAATTGTTGGAGCTGCTATTCAATATAAGCATAGATAGTCGATATAATAGATCGCTGATTTCTTTAAGTTTCTTTATATCCATGATCTTTAAATGATTTTTGTTTTGTAGACTTTCTTCAAGAATTTTAAGATTATTATCTTTTGTGAAATGATTTCAGCGCTTTCAGCTTCATTCTGATTCGATAAATTACGAGTCATTATGAGTGCTTTATTTTCATATATATACAACTCATTTTCAATCATATCATGATTAGAGTCATTTAATCTCATTTTTGTTAGAATCACGACTAATTTTCATTCATTCGCATCACTTTCTCGACTCGTTTATATTCATTTGCATCATTTGTACTGTACAATAAATTAAGTCACATCATTTTCACGAGTCATTCTAATTCAATATTTCCACTTTTACGACTCAGATAAATTTCTACAATGTCACTTTTTACGACTCATTGCAATGAAATAGTTTTCCTGAAGAATCATATGTTTTTTCACACTATAAAGAATATTCTGAGGTATATATGCATATATTCTGATTAGAACACACAATATTATTAACATTTATTCTGAATTTACAAATACATTTTTTCGGCAAGCTTCAAGCGTGCGATTTGTATTTGTTTGAGTAAGCTTTCCTCTTGCATCTTGAAGTTATCTTGGCTATTTGTCATCTTGAGGTTGTTTTGCTCTGTTTGGAAAATAATTTTGAGATTATCCGGCTTTGGACGTCTTCTATTGATTTCCTCACTGAGTTTTGTATTCTTTGCAATCAACTCTGCTATTTGAGATTCTTTTTCATGCTTTTTAGATTCAATTTCAGATCTTAACATTTCTCTTTGTTCCCAGAGCTCATTAATGGTTTCTGTTGGCTCATCAATAGACTCGAATTGATCTTTCCACTTTTGAACCATCTGCGAGTATCTTTTGACTTTGAGATTTTCCGAATTCGCTTTCTTTTGGTCATCTTGGAGTCCTTTTTCTTGTATCTCTATCTGATCCTTGAGCTCTTTAAGTTCTTGTAAAAGTTGTTCTTTTTCTCTTACCCAATTCACGGCTGAGTTGTGAATTTGGTTGGATTTATCGAATTCTTCCTGTCTTTTCTTTTCTTCATCATTGGAATTGATTATTCTTAGCTTCATCTGCTTCAATTGTGTATCTAATTCGTATAATTGCGCCTGAAGATTTGGAATTTCCTTCAAACAGTCGAGTCTGCCTCCAAGACTATCTTCAAACTCAACTTCTCGCTGTTTTAGCTTCAAAAATGCTGCTTCTCCTTCTTGTTTGAGTGAATTTAAAGTTTGAATTCTTAATTCAGTCTCTGTGTTGTGCTTCTTTAAAATATAGACTCTGTTGCTTGCTTCATCGATGCTGTTGAGTATTTCGTACTCCTGAATTGAAAGATCAACCTTTTTCACATTTTCTTCCCGAGCATCAACGAAAATTGAATCTAATGCTAGTAAAAGTTCTCTTTGCTTTGCATCATATCCTTCGATTTCGGAATACATTGGTTTAATATCGTTCATCTTGTTATTTAGAATAACTCTATGCTCAGGATTGATTTCGTATTCTCCATCTGATGGATTTGGATTGTATTTGAGTGTTGTAGGTTTTCTTGCACGTAGTATTGTATTTTTAAGCTTTGCAAGAATAATTTGTTTTTGTTTCTCGACGATGGATATATTTAGAGCTTCAATATCATTATAGCTCGATTTAACATCTTCAACAAGCTGGTTATATTGTGCTTGTCTTTCGTCTAACTCGAAATCTTGGTCATTCTCAGTCATTTTCAATTATTTTTATTCTAAACGTATATAAAAAATCTAGTTTTCACTTTGAAAAATCGTGAAATATATTAACAAACACATGGTTATTTAATATATCAACTAAAAATAAACAAATATGAAAATTATTCATCAATTTCGAAATTCATCAAAATTGCGCTAGCTCTTGAAGAAATTGCCGGATGATCGGACATGGCGAGATCATCTAAAGTGTCAAATCCATCGCATTCAGAAAGTCTATCATATATTTCTTGTTTTCGGTCATTACTAAGTGCAAACATAATCAATACAACTAGTGCTCTTAATATCTTTACAACTTTTGCATCTTCATCGATTTCAAGATTTTCAATTAAAATTTCTAAAGCATGGAACTCTAATTCTTCTAGCATCAGCTGCTCTATGCCTACAGAAATGATTAATTTAGCATGCAACATCGCACACTGAAGTTTTGTGTCAAACTGATAATCATGATAAACAGAATCGATTCTTTCAACTAAATGTTCACCCAACATCCTTAGTGCTATGTCTCCGTACTTAATTATATGCATTGTAGTTTCTAAAGCGCTTTCAGCAATTTCTTCATCAGATTCTTTAGTAATACATTGAGCAATGGCTTCATAATTAAAGTTTGGAGGTGCAACCGACTGAGGATGTATTCCATTATAGTACCATTTAACAACTTGGCCTACAAATCTTATTGCCGCTGATTTGTAATCAAGATTTTCTGAAACCAAAGCCGCATTCACTAGTTTTGGGAAGTAATCAAGTTTAGAGAATGTAATTCCCATTTGACGTGAAACACAAATATTCGATGCAATATTTATAAGCATATGAGCTGTTTTTGGTATTCTAACAGATGCTAAATAGTCCAAAGCACAGATTAGTTCAGAAAGATGACCCCCTGACCCTTCAATTGTGCATCTAAACATTAAAACTAAAATTGCTTGTTTGATTTCTAGTGGACATTTCGGATCTACAATCATATCCGTCAATATCGGAATTGATTCGTCTTCGATTATTTGTGAACTCATTAATGGATAATGATAAACCATATAACCTAAAGCTCTTAATGAAAGATATAGTCTAATTGGCTCTAAGCGGCGCATATTCTCGATTATTATTGGAATAAAGTTTTTATCATTGAAATATGAAATATATTTATTTTCTTTCCGTGCAAATAGGTTTTCAATTATAGAAAAGGCTTTAATAGCACTTTCTTTTAGATTATCATCTGTTTCCTCATTGAATTCGAATTTCACTGATAAAATAATCAGAATTTGTGGTATTTTGTATTCGATCATAACTTCATTTAACGGAATATTGTGTTTATTTGTGTATTCGAGTAATACATTTAGATTATCTAATAATAAAAATGCCTTGTGGCTGTTAAATGCTGAACTAACAGCTCTACATATCGTCTCTAGCTCTGTAAAGTCATCTAGATCAGCTAATTCATTTGGAAGCTCTTTTTTCGTATTAAATAGATCTAACAAATCCTTGTATTCATCCATAATTAATGAATATTTTGACTTTGATCAGACAAATGATATATTTAAAGATGTTATTTCGAGGAGGCACAAAAATTTATAATTGTGTTGAATTCTACGGGCGTAAAAGAAAAATTTTTAATATCATTTTAAAATGTTATAAAATGATAAGTTATGTTGTATATGATTATTTTCGTTTCTAAACGATTATTTTTGAATTGAAAATAATCGATTTAAACAATTTGACATTTTGACAAATGTAAAGAGATTTTGACATTTTAAGAATTTATTGTCAAAAACTAAAAACAAGATTGGAATGAAATAAATGAATATAGGTACGTCCATTCGAAAGAAAATTTTCTGAAAAATCCAAAATTTTTTTGCTTCAAGGTATGAATCTTATCTCAAGGAATTTGAAAGGATTTTTCAAACTTTACCTCGAGATTAGGATTCGCCTGAAAAGGACCAATCTTGTGTACAAAGTTATAACGACAATATTCATGTTTATACAAATGTCTGTGATAGCCTTATTATCTACGCAGCCTACAACAATTATGGGCCTGGAGACAGTTCAAGATCCAAAACTTGGCTTCCTAAACTGCCTTCTTTTCGTTCCATGGTACTTCCAAGTCAAATACGCATGTTTTGATTGCATTTTTATTCTAGTTTTTCAAATTTTGTGGCTAGTAATCACACTTAATGCGCACCACAGACTCCAAACTAATAAAACATTGCGAAATTACCATTTACATGCTATAACAACTTTGCAAACTGTCTTTATAGGACCGCTTTGCTACCCTCTCTATTTCAGATTCGCACTTTGCGTTGACTGCCTGATAAATTCATACGAACATATATATATAGTAGCCATGGTTTTTCTATCAATTTCTGTTTTATTTAATTTATTCATCGGTTTCGTTCATTCCGTTTTCCTTGAACCATTCGATCTCGTAGAAAGAACAGCATTTGACCTTTACGATGGCAAGAATAGATTAGCTTATCATGTTATCAGCTTGTTCAATGTTTTTTCTAGCTTTTATTTGCCATACATTAACTCAGAAGTACAGAAATATATTTTCTTCGCTTTAATGATTTCAATATCGATTTTCGATCTTTATATCAGAGTTTTACCATTTACTTATGTCTCTGGTTTAGTCAAATACCTGCAAAATGCCATAAACTTCATTGTCCCATTCTGCGTCACAATCAGAATCCTTCTCAAATTGAATTTCTTCTTTTCATTCCTAGTTTACGTTGTTTGTCTCATATTATACGCATTAATCTTCTGGGTTGCTGACTTCTTTTTGACTCAAAAAGCTTCACACGTTTTGAGCAACTTTGCTATTAACGGCAGCATTGATCAAATTTTCTTCGGAAGCTTTTTCACACCTTTCAACTTTGTTTCACTTTTGCGCAAGATTTCTCGCATGAATCCAAGCCCTGAAATCTTCGAATCTTTAATGGAAATGCAGCGCCAGTTTAATAGGCGTGGATCAAACTTGATAGAAATCTGCAGATTCCTGGGTTATTTCCCTTCAAGACGTGACGAGATGATTGTTGAAATCGACAGAACTGTTTCCAATTCACTTCACAACCAGTTTATCATTTTCTGCATCAGGGAGCGCCTCAACTCATTAGTGCATGTGTCCACACCACAGGAGCGTGTTAGCTTAGGCAGATTCAGGTACCAATACGTAGAGACGATGAAGAGATATTGGCAGGCAAGATTGGAAGGAAAAAGATTCAGGTCATTCATTGAGCTGATAAATGGTTATGTTATAGGCTTGGAACTTCTTGGAGAGGCTCCTGCTTTATTGAGAAGGTTCCCATTCGATCCTAATGTCAGGAAACTTTACATAGAGTGTTTGTATTTAACTGGTGGAGATTCTATGGAAATTCAGAACCAGCAAAACATTTTGAACGAATTAGGAGAGAATCCGCCAAACATAACTGACCCAATTTTACACTCAGCGATTAGATATCATCCACATGTTATGAGCTATTTGACTAAAGAAGAGCTGCAGAGATGCTCGAGCTCAACGCAGATGAGATCAAAGAAGGCGCCGAAGATGGAAAGACCTGCATGGACATATTTGGCAAATCTGCCATCCAACTACATCCCAGGTGTTGTCGCTTTATTCGCTTTGCCACTCATTGCATTATTTGTTCTCTCTTTGAGGATTGTCTTCAGGGAAGTCAAGTCTTCGCAGTTATCATTTAGAATCGACAACTTGACAAATGATGTCATTTTTGATTTTAGTTTTGCGTCAGCATCTATGTTCATTCAGTTTTCTATCAATGACACTTTTACTTCTGCTAACTTTTCTATTACAGACAATACTACAGAGAGCGACTGTCAAATCATCTTGTTTGACTGTATTTTGCACTTGATGACCTATTATACTTATCTGGGCCAAATCAGAGGCATTGTTACATTCATGGTTCCTGTCGTCACAACATTCTTCCACAATATTTTGAATTACACTGATACATATTGTCATGTTCTCCAGAGATTTACACAAGATCCAAGGAATTATTCAATACAGTCGTTTAACACAACAACTGGCGCGCTGATGAAAACGTGGCATGTCATTGAAGACCAGAAGAAACTGTTTTCTAATGACGACTTATTGAAAGAGTTTTTGATGATTTATTTCTCATTGATTGCTTTAGCTCTGATTTTGTTCTCAATCAATGTCTACTACAAAGCTAATCGGATGCTGAGTCACTATAAACACTACTTCGAGTACTTGGCGAGCGACGAGAGATATCAATTATTCATGGAAGGAAGAGGAGAAGATGCTTGGGAATTGATAAGAGCATTCATTCCTGTTTCTTCATCTGATGATCCATCGAACGCACAAATTCCACCAATGCAACTTCCGCAATCAAATCCAATATCAACAAGTGCATCACGTGTTAAAATCGAAATCAACCCACCTAAAGAAAGTGAATCTGAAGACGAACTCAGCGATTTAGTGAGAATAGAGCAAAATGATGGAAATGTTGATCCACTGACTACGCCTTTGAAGAAATCGAGAGGTTATTTACTAGTCTTCGGTTCTGCTATTGCGATGTGGTTGAGTGTTTTGGTTGTCGTCGTTTTCATTGGCGTCGCTCATTATTTGAGGAACAGAGCACTATACAATCGCTCCAATGAATTGATGAACGCTTTCAGATTAACACAGACATCATTGATTTTGCAGAACGAAATCTGCAAGAGAATTTTGGGAGAACCATCAGATCCTGATACAATCTTATCTCTTTCCGACACAATTCTTAGCTCCAACCATTCATTCATAGAATACTACAAGTCTAATGTCACTGATCACGAAGGTAATGTCTTAGGAACACTAGAAAAATTTGTCGACATCATCGCAGAAGATTTTGACAAATATGATACTTCATTCTGGTGTTTGACATTCTTGCCGCAGTTCTTCGAATTCACGCGCTCGTGCACTCTAAGATCATATGAGTTTGAGCAGGCTTCGATTATATCAGTCAAGGATTCTAGTGTCGCGTCTTTCATCGCTGATGTTGTTATTTTCATTTTAGTTGAAATTGCTATTTCCGTCTATTTATCTGTTTTATCTTCGCAAATTCTTGGCAAGATGTTCCCATTCCCGACGTCACTCATCGAGTTGAGCAGCTCTGTTTCCAAAGAAGTACATAATGATGAAGAAGACCATCTACCTGATAACGCTTTAATCGTTCGCTCAGTTTCAGAGACAGGACAGATCTACTCTGTCTCTCAGAACAGCTCAATACTCCTCGGCAAGAAGTCTGATACATTAATTGACATTCCTTTCTCAGAAGTCTTCACTGAAGAAGAAGGAAATGTTCCTCTTGTATCTACAGTAGACAAGAAGCAGGATAAGAGAACATTTATGATTCAAAGAACAACTGTTGGTAGAATTGTTCTTAACGTTCTTGTTGACGACTCCACGCGTGTCATGTCCGGCAGCACAAAAGAAACAACACCTACTACTCAGTTGGTTGGCTACGTACCAATTTATTTCGCCGAAAGGTTCGCAAACGAGAACTCGTCTAAAATGCCGATAGAAAACTCATACTACTTGTTCATGAGGCATAACGTCACTGACCAGAAGGCCATCGAGCGTTTCTACGGTAACTTCTCAATGATGGTCACGCACTTTTCAAAGCTCAGATGTATACACATGGATGGCGCAATTATTACTTGCGTTTTGTCGAAAGAATTGAACATTGAAGAAATTGTTTTGATCACGAGAGAAGTCATTTCTAAGATCGGAGACCAGATCTACTGCATGTCTCTTAGATATATCCCGCTCACTGAATTCGAGCTCGTCGTCGACGTCGAACCATATGTACAGGCCTTAACCCCTTTCTTCACTGAATGCGAACTCGACTTGTACAGGCAGAGCCAGGACACAATAACGTTCTCTAAGGAGCTCAATGAGAAGAAATGGGCTAAATCTGAGACTTATGGAGATATGCAGATAATGAACATGAGAGCGTTTTGGATTTCATCAATCAAAGTGCTCTCAAATTAATCAATTTATTAATAATATATGATATTTTGGAAAATAATGTTTGTAGATTAAAAATTTATTGTTTAATTAATTTTATATTTTCGAAATCAAAACATCAAAAGATTTTAACTTTATAATATAATACAAATGACTTTAAAATATTAAGAAAACAAAATGAACAGCTATAATAGTTGAAATAATTAATTTCTAATGAAATCTGATGAATTATAACAATCTTTTTATAACAATATTCAAACAACAAGCTATTGGAATAGAATGAATATAATAAAACATAAGAAATTAAGTTATTGAGAATGAGCTAATATTGCATTCTGGAGGCGTTCGATTCTCATAGCTAAGTCTCGATTATCAAGCCTCAACTGCTGTAGTGTTTCGTATTTCTTCATAAAATCTGCAGAAATATCAGGTTTTGCTTTTGCATAAAGTTTAATTGTTGAATCTCTGATATTTGCATGCATTTCTTTCGGTAATTCGTTTCTTTCTGAGTAGCGCTTGAATCTTTGGTCCATTTCTGTTTCTAATGCGTTAACATCAAGATATTCGTTAATTGATAACTCTTTTAGCAGCGAAAACATCGATGGATCAAACCGAAAATTCACATTAAAGTCTGTTATTAAGTCCACAGCCCTATTTTGAAAATATAAGTTTGTAACTTTGAGTTTTTGGAGTTCTTTTTGATAATTCTCATTCGATATTTCTTGTTCTTCAGTTTGAGCAACTGCAATTTCTGGGCTAGCCTCTGCTTGTTGAGATTGGGATTCTTCGTTACCCATTTAAAATATCTACCATTTTACACGTCAAATGTTTATTTTACTTGGCAAACTGATCTTTGAAAATCATCTTTACATGGCAAAAAATAATTTAGTAAATCAAAATGTCAAATTTGTGCTTTACATGACAAAATAAAGCTTTAGATGGCATTTTATATTTTGTAAATACAAAAGTGTCATATTTTAAAATTAATATTTCTAAAGCTGAACTCGAGCGTAGGTTAATTAGTAACTATACGCAACAAGGCGTTGAGAGTCCAGAGATTATAGAATTACAGCGATTTTCAAGAGATTGTCCTTTTCTATTTGTTTATAAATTATTACGCTTATTATCAAAAGATGGCATAGATATTCGCGCTAAAAGAATGGCAGTTATTCTCGCTGATAAAGTATTGCCCAGTTCACCCGATGAATTTTATAATTCGGTAACTTTTCAAGCTAAAAAACAAAAATTAGTAATGGTTTTGATTCGTGGTATCATGTTTATTGACAATATTATTCAATCAACATGTCAAACACTTATCGCAAAATATTTTTTCTTGGAAAAAGGAGAAAATATTGATGTTATTGGAATGCTCTTGCAAATATTCACATCTGATGAATATGAATTGCAAATTAGAACATCTGCCCTTCTATCATTTCAAAAAATCCTCGAATTTTGTCCAATGATGAATTTTGATCAATATAGCTCTAGTTTTGTCGAAGAACTGGCAATTATCATTGTCACACCTGATGTTGGCATTGATTTGTATAAAGCAGCAATAGAAACATTAATTATTGCAATTTCAACATTTCATTTGTGCAAGGAAGAAGAAACATTCCAGAAATACTTCACACTTGCTCATGATTCGATTATGAATCAGCAAAATGAAAATGTCATTGTTCCATTATATAATTTATTTTCAAAATTGTGTACTGAGCAATATATCGGTATAACTCCATATGTTGAATGTATTGTTCAGGTTTTAGGCAATTCTTTATCATCAGAGAACAAATTTCATATTTTTGGAGCAATTTACTTTCAAAGAGACTTAGCAGCTTTAGAAGCTTCCTATATAATGGAATCAAACATTAATACGAAGCCAAAGATGCCTTGTTATCAAATTTCAGCAACATTTTGTAAATTATTTAGCGAATCATTAATTGCAGCGATGGCAATGCATGAATCGGAAGATACATGTCCTGAAATAATAGAAGACCACATTTGTTTCACATGTGCTGAAATTATTACAAATATGCTTTTAATTGCTCCAAAAAAGGTCTCTAAACGAGTAATTGCATATATTACAAGTAACACATCATCCACACAGTGGAATATTCACTATTCCATTCTTTTACTATTTAAAGCAATTTCAGCAGTGAAAGTTAGCAACGAAATACAGAGCTTATTATCAGATTTTATTGCCTCTCATTTGGAATATTTTGTTTCATTGGCAACGAGTGAAGTTTCATTATTAGCTTCTCAATCTATAATTGCCATGAAGCAGCTGATAAAACGCTATGGTGTTTGGATACGTGATGAAAACTCGCTAAATGTTATTCTTTCCATAATAGAACAACAAAAAATCAGAGATGCTAAGATAGAATGTTGTTCTCTTGTTTCCATGATGGCAAAATATGATTATAACGTAGGAAGAACCCTTTGTGCACAGATTTTTGTTAGATCTTTCACAGCTTTGATGAGTTATTCATCATTCGACGATGATGACCTTTCTAATGCTGTTTACAAGACTATATCCACAATGATTATCAGCGTTCCACGAAAATATCACGAAGGCCTTGAGAATATAAAGAATTCCGCAATCAGTGGATTATTGAACCCTCTAGAATCTCCAAATAGCAAGCTAAACTATCTTAGAGTAATCAGAGCATTTGCCGTTGCCATGTATCCGCCTTTTCTTACAGATCCAGCATCAATAATCAGATTTCTTTTCAGTGTCAGCATAACAGGAGAATCATCTACACTCGATGAAAACGTTTTGTCGGTCATTTCCGAGATAATTATTAAATCCAAGAACTTATTTTTGCAAGTCAACAAAGATTTACCAGCATTTGAGAATTTAATTGGTTCTGATATAATAGAAAAGCTTGTTAACGATATCAAAACTATATTTTCGTACGACTCTCCCACATCAGCTATAGCAGCTATGAATGCTTTAAGCGACCTATTCAGGGCTTTTCCTAACAATCAAACACTAATATCTGAGAAGCAAGGTATATACAGCGCGCTCTTACAAATACTGACATCACCTAACAGTAACATTTACAGCGTGAGTGTTGCCATGGGCTGCCTAGCAGATATGGTGAAGTCTTCTGGTGTCCCTGAGCAGGCAGTTGTTGAGATATTGAACATTGTTGTTGACCAACAATTCAAGAACTTTTCCTTTGATTTGACGAACGATGAAACTATAGCAGAATCGCACGAATTCATCGCTGAGTGCACGTACTGTGTTGCTTCGTGTGTGGCAGCTTTGGAAACTAGAGAAGTATTGGAAAATGTTTACAAATTAGTTTTAGATTCTGTGAATTATTTCTGCAAGCAGGAATATTACGAATTTTCTGGTGTGAAACATTTCATGGACTTAATTGCTGCAGGGGCAGCTAAGTATCAAAGGATTTTCGCAAGAGCAGTGATAAAACAGAAAATGAGAAAACTGTTTTCTATGTGGAAAGAAGGAGTTTTCCTAGCTAAGAGGAATGATAACAAGAAAGAGCTGCAGAATATTGTATCTGAAGTTTATAATCTTTTACTTCGTTCATAAATTTTGTTTTATAAAATTATATTATATGCTTTAACTATGTATTATTTTGTGTATGATGCATAATATTTATTTCAAAAGAATTATAGCTTGAATTAGAATTTAAATTAAAAAAGTCGTAGCAAAATTATCAATTTGAATTATTGACTCTATGTTTGATATAATTCAATACTTATGCATATATCCATTCATTTCTATAAGTCTTTGTTGAACAAAAATTAACCAATTATTTTTCATTTTAAAGATCTAACAAATTAATCAATATCATCAATGTTATTGAACTTTTTTTGAGATGAAAAGGATTATATTAGATTTATTTAAGGAAAAACATATTCGCGATTTGGAATTAAATTTATTTACGAAAACTATAACATTTGTAGGTCATACGTGTAATATACATGAATTTGCGTCTTTTCACTGTATTAACACATATTGCACCGCATCAATTTTTCACCGATCGACCGTTTAAAAAATCTCAAATGAAATATCAATTATACTTCATTAAATCGTGTCGTACATTGAATGAACATTAATATGTTATTGAAACAAAGACATTGATTCTCATTGATAAGCATTTCATTCAATTTTGATACGTTGTCAGAAAAGCTGTTGATTTCATTCTATGCTGTTTATTCAAGCCCTATTGATCTTCTTCATCAGAGCAAATTCAATGGCTGATACCAATGACATTAAGCTGATTTACCCAGATGTACAATCGCAAGTTGTTTCATTTGATTTTACAGTTGATGCTCAAATTTGCAATGGTCTTCCATTTAAAACCTGGATTTTATATAAAAACAGTGACCCTATTCTTAAAGAAGATGTGTCCGAACAAGATGGGAAAATTCATATTCTATACGACAATGATTTTGTGATCAAAAGTATTGAAGATCTGGGGGCATCTTATTATTCTCCAACTGTATGCTTTTCACCATTCCTTGATAAAATGATTAAATATACTGTTCTGTATAGACCACAATTCACAATGGTTATTGATACAAGAGACTATACCAAGAATGATCAACTGTCCATCATAGGAAATGTGAAAGATTGGGATAGTACAAATTTGTCATTTCATGTGATGCTAAACGATATAGAAATAACTACGTTCAATCTCGAAAAAAGCAAATCTACAGATCCAATTCCATTCACAACAAGTATTTCACTAAGAACTGCAAAGCTAGGAGAAAATAACATTACATTAATTGTCACAGATAATGATGGACTCTCATCAAACCAAACTCAGTCGATATATGCTCGAGGAATAGAACCAATATTCTCTTTACAATCTGATGACAGTACAACTTATAAAGACAATGATAACATAAATGTTAAATTATCAATCAGCAAAGTCGATCTCGCTGATTATTTAGATGTTTATTATTCGATCGATGAAATGAATAAATGGACTTTGGCAAAGCAGATCGACTTGAAAAATGATATTGAGCTCCCAATAGATGTAGAATTTAGTGTCAGCTCAAATCTGCCAGAAGGATATCATTCCATCAGCGTGAAATGCACTGACAGCAACGGAATGACTTCACTTAAAAATCCAGCGAAAACATTTTCTATCATAAAAGAAAGCGCCTCCATAATGTCACCAAATGCATCAATCCCACCGAACATTATTCAAAGTCCAACTCAAACAGCCATTGTTAAAGAACCAGTTTCAAATAGGACAAAGCAGGCAACTGCAACTTTACTAGCAAGCCTCTTCGCCGGTTTGATTTTTCTGTATACAGCCATTTTCTTTGGTTTCAGTCAATACAAGAAAAGGTGTTATCACAGTGAGTCGAGTGCTTCACCACCATGTTTGTAAACTGAAAGTTGTCTAAATCGAAATATTTTTATTGTTGATGAAATTCCTGAGAATAGATATATGAAATTGATGGAAAACGTATTAGTCTAAATCATTGGGAATCTGAATAATACTTTGGTAAAAGAGTTGAAAATTTTCATTGAATTCAGAGAGAATCCTAGATTTCTATGAGTATACAATTGACACTTTCATTCAATCTTAATGGTTATCTCATCAATGTGTTGGATTTTTGATTATATCAAGAGAGAAAATTAAATCATGTGATTCAAAATAATCACATCGTGTCTATGTTATACCTGTGTGAAGTATTCAATGTAGAGTAGTTTATCTAAGTGTTTTTCGATTTGACATTTCAAAAGATGAGATTTTTAATATATAATGCTTTCAGAGTTTGAAAATCAATCTAATGTAAACAAAATAGTTTAAATATAAAATATGAATATGAAAAAAGAAATATTTTTTTCAACAACAAAAATACCATAGAGATGTATTATCACAAACATAGGGAATGCGCTATATGCAGCGAGTGTATATCATACATCAATGACAAGTTATAAGAAAGAAAATCGATATTCGAGATTTGAACCAAAATCCGATTTTTGTCGATGAATTGTGATGCATGCTGTTCTG
>MRSU01010174.1:0-34218 GCA_008369845.1 Trichomonas gallinae
TATAATTATGAAGCTTCTGATTATTTTCACTTTAAATTGCATTGAAATTTGAATTGAAAATAATCGTATGATTTATAATTGATGATTTTTAAGAATTTGACAAATAAAATTTTTACATGACAGTGATAATTTATAAAGAATTTGACAAATAAAAATTTTTACATGACAAGATTTTACATGACAGATAGATTTACAAAATAAAAAATCAATGAATCAATTAAGTTCTATTGCAGGACAAGTCGCCACGAAAGAACGCGATGATTCCTCCTTTTTCCACCACAGAAGAAAACTCCTCAATCTAAACTGGGAAACAGAGCCGACAAAAGTCTCGATTTTCGTTCAACCAGGTCTGGCGAACACAGAAGAAAACTTGGATATGCTCAAAGATTTCCTGAATCAATTCAAAATCAAATACGAAGTAGATAAATTCACAAACAGCGACTTTATCATTTTAATTGGAACGGATGGCATCAATCTTACTGTTTCTTCGCTGTTTCAGGATAGAGAAACGCCACCAATCTTATCTCTCACGCCAACGAGGAAAGGTTTCATATCAGTTCTCGACTTTTGCCAATTCAATCAAATTATTCCACAGATTTTAAGAGGAAACTGCTGGCTTCTTCCTCGGTGCAGGCTGCTCGTTGACTATTATAGCTTGGAAGGACTCCAGCACTTTACTGTATTGAATGATCTTGTCGTGAACAGAGATCACACATCTGGATCTCTTGCTATCAACTGTAGCTCATGTGGGTTTGGATTTTCTCAAATTGTTGGCGATGGTGTCATCATTGCTACACCAACAGGATCAACTGCATATAATAAAGGAGCGGGTGGAGCTCTCGTTCATCCTCTTCTTCCAGTGTTCATGCTTACGCCAATTGTTGCGCTTTCTCTCAGTTGCAGGCCAATTTTATTCCCACAAAGTGCAGATTTAACGCTTTCACTTGATGACAGTCACGATAAGATGCAATCGCACGTTGCATATCTAACCTTAGATGGTAGAGTACAGCGTTTATTCAAGAAAGGTGAGAAACTCGTGGTTTCAATCTCTCCACATTATTATAATTCGATAACAATGTCTAAATCTATCGCGGAGTGGCCTGTTAGACTTGCTGGCCTCATGGGATGGAGTGAAAGAAAGCACCAAAAGGCTATGCCCGATCCAACAGCAACACAGAAGTAATTTCATTATTTTATAGATGCATAAATATTTACATATATATGAGTTTATTTAATGTGTCCATATTGGAACAAAATTTGTAGACATATTAAAACAGGGGGAGTCGCTTTAATCATTCCTAAATTTTCTTATAGCCAATTTAATCACAATTGAAAAATTTAATTTACGGTCTTAGTTTGAGTGCAGTAGATCATAGATCATCCATGGCATTACATTGTGAAAGTCTTGTAGCATGATACGCTGTCAATAGATTTTAAATTTTGCATATCTCATTGAATCTAATTCATGCATTGCATATAGAATAAATTATTGATACACATCATAACTGTGCTGTGCAAGATTGTGTATTAATGCAATTGAAATGAATTTCAAATTCTTTGATTTGATTATCAGCGATAATGGACTTAAGAATCAATTAAATGCTATGCTATATTTGTGTGTGACTTGAATTAACTGTGTTTATTTAAATATAGTTATGTTTGAAGTCAATAAAAATTTAAAAAAATTGTGTTAAACCAGTAAAACATATATCAATTAGTCAGTAGAAGTAATACTAACATAGCGTGACGTAGTTTCTACAGGAATAATCGATTTAAAAAACTTCATTTTTCGAATGTGTGAATTATCTTGGATTAACACTTGTAGAGATCAGATGATTCTTAAAACAATCAATCTGTTTGAAAGATTTATTAAAAATTGATCTTTCATAAAGTCTGCAAATGGAATTATAATTATGTTATAGTCTTCGAATGAAATGCTTCAATGTATCCAAAACGCTCTTTTTCATAATAGTATCAATGTCTTTGATGGCCAACATATGAATCATTTGGTGGATAACCATGATGAAAATGTGATGCATATTGCTCTGTATTTCAAATGGAAAATGAGTATAGTTTTTTTCGAATACTAACGGGATAAGAAGTTGGCTCGGAATAACAATTCCTTAAGTATCCAAAAACAGGTTCAAATAATATTTCTCTATATTGCTGATATGAGACTATTTCATGGAACATGAGAAAAGACCCACCATTATTGTAATAGTTGCTCAAATTTTTGACATAAACTGTTGGCATTTTTAATGCATTATATATTCCATCGCTACTTCCAATTGAAATAACGTTATATTTTGATAAATATTGAAATGTTACGACATCAGGAACATGAGAAATAGAAAGAAAATTCAAATTTGTGTAATATGCGTTGTTTTGCGAATTGAGGAACTTAATAAAGTTGAATGTTGCAATAGGATCAAATGCTGCACCACCATCATAATATTAATCAGGGTAGATTACCAAATAATTGATTTCCTTTCTTGATGAAATGTATTTGGGTTAAATTTGTCCTAAACAGGAAGAACCTAGAAATAAAATTATGATGGAAACAATGATCACATAAATTTTAAAACCCGTTTGCCAGAATTCTTGTTTCATTTGCTTCTGTATTTCATCTCTGGATGTTTGGGTTTGAAAGCAATAAGCTATCAAATATAAAATGAAGTGAGTAATTGAAATTTTCCAAGCAATTGAATTTTTTCAATTTAATTGATTTTTGTTAATTTTACGGGTGCAAAAGCGTCCTGCAAAAAGTGTATTGATGCTTTCGTAAACATTTTTATGATTATTTTGGCTTTGAATTATATTGAAATTTCAATGTGTGTCACTTTCTGCAACAAAATAATGTAATTGACACTTATTCAAATTTGCAATATAACAGTTTCTTAGAAGAAAAATTACATATATTTATGGGTGTAAATTCAGAATTCTGAAATATATTTTGGTGCAACATTTGAACTCAATTGAAGATAAACACTTCTTATAAATATTTTTTGAAGGTAGACAATAAGAGTTCCCTAGAAAAGGAATAATGAATAAAAGTATACACAATAACACACTCTATTATATTCAAGCTTTTTTACTCATCTTATTTAGCAAATTTAAAATTTATAAATGATTACATCGTCACTAGGCATGATCCTCTTTAGTTATCCACGAGTTGAATCAAGTATATCATCTATTGGCTCCTCGAGGTTGAAATATTTTTTTTTTTTTCAAGATTGTTTTGTGTAATATCATATTGTAGGAAGAATTATTAAATGATGACAATCAATAATTTAATCAAGATAACAACTATTCATTTATATCTCATGATTTATGTATGATATTTTACTACAATATAGTATTGTGCATATATGCATTGTAAAAAATAACTGAAAACTGCACATCATGGAGATGAATTGTTTACTTTTTTCAATACAAAATTAACCCTTGCATTTGCTTTGATAATGAGAGAAATTGCCTGGTGGAGGTGGACATTTTTCTCGAATCATATGTATGAGACTGCAATGCCAGTGAGTTTGATGAAGAATAGCTGCGACTAAATCCGATCTATAAAATGCTGTAATATTGCCTAATGTTTGGTTCCTAGACATTCCTAAAGTGTACATATGAAGAACTATATTGTTCTCCGTTCGATTGATTGGAACACCATTGTTTTCAAAAAATCCACTATGTACCCAATGATTGAAGCATCCCTGGTCATTCATATTGATGTGGAAAATAAAATTAGTGGTATAAACCCTCAAAAAATTAAAAACATGCTCAGCATCACCGCCGAAATAACCTCCGCAGATTGTTTTTCTTTTATCAGAATAATTGCCGCCACAAGAAACTATCCATTTTGTATTCCATATATCCCACACACTTCCTTCATCGACAACATGCACTGCGTTCTTTGGCAGATACTCATTAAATGGATCACCTTGGAAAAATGTGTCATACAAATCGACTTGAATAAATCTGTTAATTTCATGTTTGTGAAGCTGCAAAAACCTGTACATATGGAAATATGGCTCAGAGTATGAATCTACAAAGTGCCTAGACGTAGTCCTGTGGTAATTGATGAACTGCGCGCCGCATTGCTGTGCGTATTTAAGAGTATCGTTAGACATTCTTGACATCGCTTCATCAGTGACGAAAAACACAACTTGACACTTAGATCCAGATTGGCGCAGAGACCGTAGGAATATGATCATGTTATTAGGATCACCTGAGTTTTTTGCAGCAAGAACATCATGTTTATTGCCATCGGCTCCATAGTTCACGGATGTAAAATTGCATGGCTCGCATTTAGATGAATCTGGGGCGTCAAAACTAATGCTGTAATTGACATCAGGGTATTTGACAAAATAATTATATTGAAAAACAGTTATTCGATCAATTTTCAAAAATTTTGGGGAAGCAAAATTCCTTGTATATATTCTATCAACAATGAGCATTGAGCAAATGATAAATGCGCTGTAAAATTTAGGAAAATGCTCATTTTCTTGCCGATATTTGCTAGAGCTTGAAGCTATGAGCATGGCTATTTTATATTTTGGTTGATATAAATAATCATTGAGATTTGAGTTGAAAATAATCGTAAGCATGTTAAGCATATCAATTTAATCTCCATAGATACTTTTGCCACCCACGCACCAATTCCGGAAAAAAAATCCGTCTCCGATTATTTTCAGAATGTTTTTGTGAATAACCGTTTTTGCATGACATTCTTTAGAATTATAACTGTCTAGATATAAAGGTGTAGAAATGATGTTTTAAAATTTTTTTTGTGATTCTGAGCGACGACACGAAAACGAGTATTCGGAATTGACTGAATTATTACGGCTCATGTAATATTGTATATATATAGTATAAGGGCAAAAATACAAAAAAAAAATGTTAAACGAATGAAATATAATAGCTAAAGAAATCGAAAATTTCGGGATATGGTTATAGTATATAGAGGGTAAAACTGTTTCTGCCCCTCTATACATTAGAATTGCTCCCGAATCACTTTGCAAAAAGTGAAAGTAAACTTCACAAAATTTGAGAGAATTGGTGCCTATCAATATGGGCATGCATATCCGATTGATATAGATGGTAAACATCATGTAAATTGACAGAATTGAAATGTTAAGCTTGCTCCAGAAATTTTTCAAAAATATTGTTGGATAAAAAATATGCAATAAAATCTATTCAAGTTGCCATCATTGATTTGCGTGTCAAATAGCCAAAAAATAAAGTGTCAGATTATCAGATTTTTCAAAAGTGACAATTGGAAAGGTTAAATGTAAAGTTCGAAAATGTCAAAAATATTTAATGGGGGGAGAAAAAAAAAATCAAGCGCTAAATGATATATTTTATTATATATTTCATCTATCTAATTCAAATATATAATGTTTTTGATTTTATTATAATACAAATATGTTTAAATAGAAGAGAAATCACAAAAACTCAAAACTAAGCTCCGCAGCCCCGCCCCATCACGATACACATAGAACAGGACAAAAAAGCAAAACAAATTGGCTGCAATATTAATATAGTTGGGGATAAAGTTGGCTACAACGATAAGAAAAAAATATTAAATAATGAACGGCGAATGTTTTGCTGCTCACAGGAAAAAACTGATCCAGCTATTAAACGAGCATAGGCTTGGTAGGAGTGTTATTTTTCTCCGCTCAGGAAAGGAAGAAACAGAGCCTTTCAGTAATGGAGAAAAAGCATTTTACCAGGAAGCGTTATTTTACTGGCTCACTGGCTGGAATGAGCCTAATTCTGGCCTTATTATTAACGTCGCGCAGAATCATTCTATTCTTCTTTTACCAAATTATGATGATAATTATGAAGTTTGGACAGGTGACATTCCTTCTGACTCAGAAGTGATTTCCATAACAGGTGTCGATGAAGTCGCGTGTATGAACGCTTTAGAAGACATTCTAGACGAAATTAATACAAAAGATCAGCCAGTTCGTCGTTTGCTCGGCTATCCTGAGGAGAGACCAATGCAATATGATGACACAACTACACTTATTACAGCAGCGGGCCTTGCAAGAAAAGTTAAATTTGATTGGGAGATAGAATGCTTAACAACAGCTGCACTTCTTACATCAGACTCTGTTGTCGCGGTAATGAAGTCCTGCAAGCCAGATATTGCTGAAAAAGTTATTGAAGCAACATTTTTATTCGAAGGCATGAAACGCGGTGCAGATGGCCTGTGTTTCCCGACAATTGCAGCATCTGGACAGAACGCTTCTTTCCTTCATTACGTCAGAAACTCATCAGTTGTTAAGGATGGCGATTTAGTTTTACTTGATTGCGGATTATTCTACAAACATTACTCGGGAGATGTATCAAGAACATTCCCAGCCAATGGAAAGTTCACAGAAGTACAAAAGAAAGTCTATAACCTTCTACTTAACTTGCAAGTTCAATTAATCAACATGGTTAAGCCAGGCGTAACAATTGACGATTTAGATCATGTCATGTTACTCGGTGTTCATAATATTCTTATCAATCTCGGCATCATTCCTCACAATACAAAACCGAAGTTTAATTTAATCTCTATTTTCATTCCACATAGCGTTTCTCATCATATCGGATGCAACAACCACGACCCAGTTATATACAATCCACCTTCAAAGATCAAATTACCGAAAGATGATCAAATTCTCGGCCCAGGAATGGTTATTTCTATAGAACCTGGCATATACTTCAACAGGACAAATATCTTGCGTGCAAAGGCTGATAATATTCCATTTAACTACGATGTTGCGCTTAGTTTCTGTGATCCAATAGGTGGAATTAGAATTGAAGATGATGTCCTTGTTACACCAAATGGCTTCAAGGTTCTGTCGAACACCCCAAAGACTGTTGAGGAAATAGAACGTGTTATGAGTTCATAGAATTTAATTTGAACTTTATCATGTCCTGTATTTCCCTGGTTTTTGTTTTGTAAACAATGAATTGTATATTCGATTGTGAAAATCAAATTTTATACCATTCAACAGTTTGAAATAAAAATAGTTTATGATTTAATTGTTTTACGCTGATATTTCATTGTCTATTTGATTTATTTTAATATTTGTTAATTTTTGAAAATATTTAAATTATTAAATCAATTTTTGAATATTATGTTACGGATATTTTGTATTTTTAGAAGTTACTTATTTGAAAGATAGATTTTGAGGGCTTGTTTATGATATTTAATTTTTCAAGGAAAAATATTAATGAGATTAGCTTATATAAAAGAGGATATATTATTTTTAGTTCATATATATGAGAATAGTTGAATTGTTTTGGTTCACGATGGATGAAAAATATTTTGATCGAAACCAACAATCGATAATGATGCGCCAAACTCAGAATATAAGCTTTTTAGAAATAGCCTAGTTTGGATATAGTCTTTTCTAGGAATGCCCGGTGGGATCGTTAATTCTCCCTGAAAATTTATGGCTCCCCCTAAAATTGTAGTTTTTCAATCTATAAAATGGCGGAGCTCGAAAAATTAATCGGCAGAGCAAAAGCTATGGCTAAGGAGACCGGATCTGGCGATAAGAACCGTGATAATGACGGTGATGAAGAAATGGATGAATTTACAAGGCTTAAAAACGAAATTTGCGATATGGAACGTCAATGCCGCTTAGATATCAAGGCTCGTGATGAATTCGCCGAAGCTATTGGTACAAGAGACCAAAAGGCTGAAATTGTTAAAATGACAACATCAATTCGTAATTCGATTAAAGACATGCGTTCTAAAGTCGACCAGCTTCGCACAATCGTCACCGATGAGGAAGAAAAACTTAGAAAGAAGAACAAAACCAGTGAAGGTCTCAAGAACAGAAAGAAACTTTGTGATCTTTGCGATGCCAGAATTGACGAGTGCGAACGCTGGATGAGAGGTCACTCATTCGTCTCTGTTAAGGATGATCCGAAGAAACGCGCACTTCTTAAAGGTGCCAATTTCGATGAATCGGCAACGCCAACATTAGCAACGTTTGTCCCTTCACCAACAGAGTCAGAATACGAAGAAATTGCTGGTATCGAAGACTGGAGACTCCAGATCAACAAGAACGAACAGGAAATCGATCAACAGTTAGATCAACTCGTTGAAGGCACATCTCAGCTCGTTTACATCGCTAACCAGCTTCAGCAAGAATACCAGATCCTCGGCGTCATGACAGATGAAGTTGATAATAAAATGGATAAAGTTGACGAAAAACTCGTCACAACAACTGAAAGAGTCAACAAGTTCTTAGAAAAGCAAGGCAGCTGCGCAAACTGCTGCATTGATATCTTCCTTCTTCTCGTTATTCTCGCTTGCATTTACTTCATCGTAACAAGATTCGTCTCGTTCTAAATAGTTCAGCGACTGTCATATTATGATAACATATCAACTATTGCTGTTAAATTATTATTATATTTTGTTCAAATCTTTGTTTTTTACTTATAGAATAAGGAACATTAGCTTTTTCGTTGAGGAAAATCGATTTAATAAATCAAATCGAATTTATATGAAAAAAAATTGAAAAATAAAAAATTTTAGCATAAAAACATGTTTTAAATCTAATAAATCAGTTTTATAACGTCTACACTTGTTATTTTTCATATAGTTATGAGTTAATTTCTTGATTTTCTAGATTGCCAAATTAAAACCCAAAATTATTAATGGATAAATCCAGCTTTTCTAATCAAATAGAATAATATCGACCTAAAATAATTGATAGTCAATGTTATTTTGTTATTAGACAAATAAAAACTGTGATTTCCATAATATAATGTATAACAATTTACTAACATAACAAAATAAACATAAAACAGTGCTCTGCCTACTTAGTTGGGATTGGTGGTGGAAGGCAGAAGCTATTACTTGTGCCAAGCTTGTAAAATGGTTTTCCTTGGCTGTGACTTGTTGTATTTGTTGATTTGAGGGCATTTGTACTCTTACGAGACAAATTCTTCAACGAAATTGATTGATACAATTCGATTATTTCTGAATCATCCGAATAAGAATCTGATTCTTCCAGAGCTTGAGCTCTAGATAAGTCTGTCATTGAAACTGAGCGAGGGACAACCTTCTTCGCTTCTTCAACATCTTCAATTATGTTCTTTTCAAGTTCATCACTCTTTGTAAACTCATATCTTTCCTCAAAGTATTCCGTGCTGAGTGGTTTGACTTTTGGAACAAATGGTGGAGGTAATTCGTCAACTTTATCCCAATCTATCTGCTTAAACCATGGATGTTTCTTGATTTCGTTAATTCCGCCGGATCCTAAGCGTTTTGATGGGTCAACTGTTAATAATTTGCGGAGGAAATCAACGCATTCTGGTGAAACATCTTCTAAAAGGCTCCAATCACATTTGCCAGATACAATATCTGCCAGTGTCTCGTGTTCAGTTTCTCTGTTGAACGGCGGTACTCCGGATAAAAGCTCAAACAAAATAACCCCCAAAGACCAATAATCGACACAGCAATTATGGGGCTGCGACAAAATGATTTCCGGCGCCATATAACCTGGTGTTCCAACGACACCGTCTGTGTTTCCACGGTCAAAAGCTCCGTAAAGTGAAAGGCCGAAATCAGTCAGCTTTAATTTGCCATCGGAAGCAATTAATATATTGTCTGGCTTTAAGTCGCGGTGTAGTATCCCTTGTCCGTGGAGAAAATCTAGTGCTTGTACGATCTGTGCAATATATATTCTTGTGGAATCTTCGTCTAGAGTGCCAATGTTTTGTAATAATGAATATAAATCGCCACCAGGAACGAAATCCATGACTAAATACAGATTATGTCGACCAATAATTGAGTAATAAAATTCTACGATGTATGGATTTGTATTTCTCAAAAGAATATCCTTTTCTGTGAGTACTCTTCTAACTTCGTTCTTTTGTCTAAGTTCTGACTTCGGCGTGACTTTAATTGCGTAAGTATCTTTTGTTCTGACCTTTTCAGCTAAATACACTTTAGCAAAGTGGCCGCTGGAGATTCTCTTGATAAAGTTGAAATCAGCGATGGATGTTTGAAGCGAAGGTACGCCTAAAATTGATTTTTTCAATCTCGTTTGCTGTGATCTTTGTGATGCTTCCGCGTACATTTGTGCAGCTTTCATCTTCTCGAGTGCCAAATTTCTTGCTCTGTTGAGAATATGGTCTTCTGAAGGGATTTTTATGAACTTGATCGTATTATATGCGTGATCGATTGTGTCAGCTTCGCCTTTTAGCGCGTGGTCGAGAAGTAGTGAGCAGTGGAATATAGGCAGTGTTACTGATGTCGCTCTTTCTTTACATCCTGGCCATTGAACATCGAGTATTGTCTTAGATATAAAATTTTGCAGTTTTCGTATCTTTTCATCGGTTGTAATCATATTGAACTCTGATTCATATGCTTTCAGACAGCTCTGATTGTGTTGGTGCAATAATTTATTTGGAATTAATTGTTCGCAGATTCTACACAGTACACATTCGTTTTCGTCGACCTCTGGGGCGAGCTTTGAAGACTCTTCGTGTACTTCTTGTTCTCTACTTACAGGCTCGATGGGTGTGGATTGACTGAAAACACGAGATATTGCTAAACAAAGCTTGAGAAGAGTGTTCGCTGTTATCTTATCTTCTTGTGATATATCTTTTGCGGAAAACAATGATTGACATCTACTGAGAATATTTGATGTAGTACTAAACAAAGTCGCGTAAGTGCAACTAACTAATGATTGCGTCATTGTTTTCAATTCTGTAGTGTATTTCATTGTATTTGAAGGTTGAACCCTGCTTAATTGATTGTTTAAAATTACAAGATTTGCTTTTTGTTTGAGTAAGATCGTATATATTCTGCTATAAATGCCTCTATCAGGCTCGAATATATTAAATCCTTCTCTATTGACAAAGCGAATCTTTTGGCCTGATTCGCTGATCATCGCAAAAAATTTTCTCGAGACACTTTAAAAACGTGCTAAAAATCGAGAAAAAAAATAAAATCATATATAATAGTTACTAAAAAGAATAATAATGATTATTTAACGATGGAGAAAATTGAATAAAAGGATTGAAAATTGAATGGTACGATTAACTTTTCTATTTCTGCTACTGTTTAGTAATTATAAATTATGCGTAGGAAGTGTTAATTAATTATGCAACAAAACCTAGATTATTATAAAGATTGAAATTCTTTGGTAATTCAAAAGATAGTTTGAGAATTATTTCCTTCATTTAAAATTTTGTAATTTAAATTCTTTATCTGATATAATTAGTAATATTTTTTTGATGTAAAAATTTTACATAGCATTTTTATATGATAAATTTTATACTATAATTCTATTATATATCTATTTCTATATCTAATTTCAAAATAAAATTTGTAATTCGTTATTTTATTAAATATTTCCATTATAAGGAGATTACTATCTATAAATCTCAAAACATGGAAATTCTTATTCATGTAAAGAAAAATTGAAAAATAATGTGTTGTTATTTACGAAATTATATTAAATATGGTATATTTATAATAAATAAAATTTAAATTGCCATTGAAATTGAATGGCATTTAATCACACTTTTTAATTAGCTCATTGAAAAAATTCTAAAATTGGTTGGATGAAAATTTTGAGATGACTTTCATTATCAAAAAAAAGTCACAACTGAAAAGCAATATGGTTCATTCTCAGATCACTTAGAGAACACTTTATATGCATATAATTACACTATATCTACCATCAATTGCTTGATTTTATGAAGATTGTATTAAGAAATTTTTCAAAACAAAAGTTAAGCATTTAATTTTTAGCTATTTCAAAATAATACAAAAATCTATAATAAACTATCACACGAAATCCGAGAAATCCCAAAACAATAAATAAAATTTTTTGACTCGGCCAAAGTGATAATGTTGGAATTGGATTATATGCAATAATATGATTCCAAAAATACAAACAATAAAAATTCTGCCAAATAAAATTTACAAATGGCAAAGAGAAATTGAATTGGAAAAGTGTACGTTTAATAATTCATGGATATATCTCATTCCAACAGAGAGCAATTGTTATTTGAAAAGGCTAAGCTACTTGATGAAATTAAAAAGCTAGAAGATGATGATCTTAAACTCCAAAAAGAATATATTTCAGTTTTAGATGAAATCGATCAAATATTGCAACAACTTGAAAGAAATGAGCAAAAAGAATGAAATTATTACGATTAATTTCTTGTTATTTTTCTATCAATAGAAGTGTAATGAACCATTATCCATCATAGATGATAATTAATCTATTGTTTCAAAATGGGCCGCTTTTCCAATCAATTATTTTGATATTTCTTTCATTTTCACATCATAAAAACTCTAAATTCAATGGAATAAAGATGACCAGGAGTTGTAGGCGTAAAAAAAATTAAACTTTATTCAGGAAAGCATTAACTGCAAATCCCAAATTTATGCAACTAAAGTATTTTCAGGAAGTAATAAAAACTTGTTAATAAGATTATCCATACTTCAAGAAAATTAATCAAATTTGCTGACATAACTATTCTTGTAATTTTGAGCTCTGATAGTCAATTATTAGCCTAGTCTACCCTTCCTCTTGTTGTGCTTTCATAGTATATTCCATTAGGAGAAGGTACATTATATTCGTTATGTTTCTTATACTATTTTATTGACTTTGATAACAATTTGCTGTATAATACGATGCCTTTTCTTCATGGTGAAGATTTCTAGCAGTTTTACTTGGATTTGGGAGAAATCGTTTTGCAAATCATGATTATCTTGTGTAAATTTCATATTTTAGCTGATTTTGCTATCTTGCATAATTTTTTTAGCGAAATGTTGGGTTTTTGTTTGCTTTTATCGCTTGAATTCTTTTTGATTGAATTGATATAAAATTTCATCATTTGTTGTGATAAAATTTATCATGGTATATAGCTCATTTTCGAGTTCTCGCTCTTAGAATCATCCTTTGGTGGTTTCAATCTTGAATTTTATGTATATTCAATTGGATTCTCAGTTTTGTCATCATTTGATGAGCTTTTCTGTATGGCATACTACGAAGGATTACTTTAAGCCTAATAAAATTGATATTGCGTCAAGTATATGAATCCGATAAGGAACTTTCTAATTTTCGATTGTTTTTAGGTTCTTTTTTGTGCTTTATTGAACTAGATTAGAATGAATATACCGAATTTTGCTGTTTTGGCGATAAATTTGGTGCTGTTGAAGAAGAAAGCAAACAATAAGACGTCTGAAAAGTTAAATTTGAATCTTCTATGCATGTATATGAGTTAATGTGCTTAGTGCATTACATGTAATTCGGATTATTTACAATGTCAATATATGTTGATTAGTTTTCAACATTATAAATGGGCTGTGGTACTTGCCTGTTAATTTCCTTTTTGTTTATTGAGTTTAAAATATCACTTGACTCATTTTCAGTAAACTATTCTTTTTTTATCGTAAATTCTGGTATAGTTTTGTAAAAGGAATGTGCAGAATGTGTTATATATGATTATTGCAGAGGTTTGGTCGCTTTATCATTATTTGCTTTTGTTTTCCTAGTCGCGGGAAATTGTTGCTTTCGTTTTTATGATATAGAAAATGCATTTTTCTTGCATTGATGGGTTTTGTTTTGGTGTATTATTTATATTTTTCCTAGTTAAATCAGTACAAAACATAATTGAAGCAGAATTTGACAATTATATAAGTATTTTTTGTTGAATATGTATTTAGTAACTTTTATCAAGGTATTTTATCGATTTAGTTTTGAAAAATAACCATATTTTATTTTAGAAATTTTTAAAATTTGAAAAAAAATAACTGAAATAATTGCCATCATTCATAGAGCTTTTGGGATGGTCAAAATAATTCTCAATTTTTAGAACGCCTAAAAACTTGAAATTCTGACTTTTTGTCGTTGAAATCTTCATTTTTCTCGAAGATTTGTTAATCCCACAATTCTTGATCGGTATGCATTAATTATTTCAATGCTAATCCATATAAATCTCCTAAATATGTCTATATTTAGCTTTTGTAAATATGTTTCCGATGGGCGCAAAAATTTGAGAATTCCTAATTTATTAGAGCTTGTTTATACAAAGATATGTCTGCAACATGACATGAATTGTCTAAATCTATACAGTTCAAATAATTTTATTGAACAATACAAAAAAAATTTAAATTTGATCCGAATATTTTATTACAAATAATTCTAATCAAAAACAAAACAAACAAAACAACTGAATGCTTGTCAATAAGCAGTGAAACTATGATTTGAAAGCATTATTTCTATTTGAAGTAAAAAAATTATAGCTCTAAATGGTCTTCATAGTACTTGAATAGTATGCCTAGATGCTTTTCTTTCATTTCATCGTTAGAAATCCAATGAATTTCCCCATTTGGCATCTGAACTGCAAAATATAAGCCTTGTTCGTATTTTCTGCAGCCAAGAATTTGATGCTGCTTCTCTCTGTCTGTAATTTTAAGCATAGAAGTAATCCTATTTTTAACAGCTTCTTTCTCAGCATGCGATAATTTTAATGACGGCACATTATGTGACTTTTGAGGAGCTGGAAGCTTTGGCTGCTCGCTCGGCTTCGTAGGTTCGCGCGGTTTTGCCGGTTGTAACTTACTCAATAATTGGAGGGTTTCTCTATAATTACTGGCAATATCTGCGTTGAATTTGAGGTCTGTCTTAGTTAACTCATGGTTCACGTGGACGTTTTCGATTTTTGGAGTGGAAAGAGGGGTATTTATTGTCCGTAAAAGATCTTGGTCTGCTTTTTCTGATTGTGGAACTGGGCTGATCTTAATGATTTGAACATCATCATCATCTTCGGTTCGTTTTATAGGAATCGAAAAAGGTGTATTTAATTCATAAATTTTCTCGTGAGACTCGTAAGGATTCGATTTATCTGTCGACGGAGCTGCTGACCTATCGTCCGAGGGCTTTGACAAAGCTTCGATAAGAGAAAAGAGACCATTACTGGAATTCATGCTACCAAAACGCAAAAAAAAAGATCTAAAATTTTTTTTTTGCAAAAATAAATTTTTTTCGGTCCCCGAGATCGAACCTGATACTTTTTAAAAAATCTTTTTCAAAAATTTTGTTTCGCACAAACTACAAATCTTACCGATTCTTTTTACCTTCAATTGGTATGGATCGAGGTCTCATATCATAGCAACCATACCTGCAGACCAGCATGCATTAATACAGCTTACCAACAGAGAAATGAGCTAGTTCGTGAGCTCTAGAAATATTTCAAAATAATACCTTTTGAATTTTTTGATCGAAAAAGCTGTCGGAAAAAAACGTTATATTATAACATATCATGGTTCAACAAGGCATTATATGCAAAAAAATCCGAAAAATGTCAAAAAATCAAGTAAACCCAGGGTCCTAACTTTGCAACAGCCCTGGATATAGCACCAAATAGCTCATTTAGATTTATTGCACATGTTCGTGTCCGAATATTTTTCTCAGGTTTATCCGCAAGAAGTTTTCAATTTCATTCGTGAAAAATTTATTTTACAAAATGACATGAAAATTATTAACATTGGTTCTCTTATTGTAACTGGATGTTGATGTGGACAATACGATAATTTCATCATTATATATATATATCACTTTAAAATATATTTTATTAGGGAACATTTAATATTAAACAAAAACAACGAGTAATATGTAGTTAAACAGGAACTAGAAGATTCTCCGCTCTAATTCTAAGCGTATCCATATATGATGATAAACTTTGCAATTGAGTCACAACTCTTGCAACTAGTTTGTTTCTGTTAATTAAAGATGGCGAGAGGCCATTTACAATTCTATCGATTTCCGTCTGTAATGCAACAATTTCATGGATAACAATTAAAGAATCAGCATTTAGATTATCTAGTTGCTCTTCTTCCTCTTCTTCTACGTATTCGTATTCATTTTCTTCTATTTCGGGTGGCTCGAATATCAATGGTTTTTCTGTTATCATTCTATCAACAGCATCGGCGAAGTTTTGTGATAATTTAGCTATTTCTTTTTGTCTTGAAACAAATACTTGATCATCCCATTGCTCTTCTTGCGTAGTTTCAATGGTTGTTGTCATTATAAAAATCGAATTCTAGATTAATGTACGTTAATTTGTAAAGTTTACAAATATACCAAATAAATAATTTTACACGACAAGTATATCTTACATGTCAATTTTATTACTTACATGACAAAATTTCAATTTTTTGGAGACATGAATAATTTGGAATTGGGGCCTTATACTTGAGAATTATTATTCATAATACATCAAAAATAACATAATCCATGAAAATAAATACATACCAACACAACCAAAATCTTCATGACAAATAAATTATTTACATAACAAATATATTATTTTACATGACAAATATATTATTTACACAACAAAAACGATTTCTTTGACAGTTTTCGATTTATTGATATTTTAGGTCTACTAAAGAAAGGTAATAATGTAAAGCAAAAAAGAAAAAACCGATGATGAAACAGGTAGGAAAAGTGACTTAATAATTTTTCATGGATAAACTTCTCGGCTTAGGAAAGCAGACGAAGGAAATTGGTAAGCAAGCACAAGAGCAGCTCAAGAAGGCCGGTGAGTCTATCAAGAAAGTATCAAAGCAGCTCATTCGCCGCTCACTTGCTGATGCTGTCAGAGATTATATCGCTTCGACATTAAATAATACGACAGATCAGTTCATCGCGGAACTTACAGCTGAAATTCAGGAGTTCCACAAAATCCTCAAGGACGAAGAAAAGGGTTCACTCGTCCAACAAATCATCTTCTTGAATCTTTTGGGCTACGACACAACATGGGCAGACTTCATGATCCTCGAAGTCATGTCAACATCAGACTACTCATTAAAGAGACTCTGCTACACAGCTGCTGGATTCTTGTGGAATTCTCAGTCTGATGTCGTTTTGATGGCAACAAACCGCATTGGAAAGGATCTTACAACAAACAACCCGCTCTTCTCATCATTAGTTTTAAGCGGCGTCACATCTTTCCTTTCTGACAACATTTCTCAGCATATCAGCAACGACGTCATCGCTTTCATGAAGTCTGCAAGGGCAGATGTCCGTCAGAAGGCTATTACAAACTTTTACAATATCTGCCTCAGATATCCAGACGCTCTTCGTATTGGCTTCCCAGCTCTCAAGGCCTGCCTTGATGACGCAGAGCCATCAGTTCTCTTCGCTACATTGAACGTTATGAACGAATTTTGCAGACATAATCCACAAAACTTCACATCGCTTATTCCTAAGTTCTACAAGATGCTCGATGCTCCACCGAACAACTGGTGCTGCCTCAAGCTCATCAGCCTTCTCAGAATGCTTTGCGATGTTGAACCACGTCTTCCAAAGAAGTTAATTGCTCCATTCACAACATTACTCGAGACAACAGGCTCTGCTACAGTTCTTTTCGAACTCGTTAAGACAATTATCGAAGTTCCAATCACAAACACAGTTCTCCTTACATATGCCACACAGAGAATGCAGAACTTCATCGATAACCAGGATGCAAACCTCAGATTCCTCTGCCTCAAGCTTTTCATCAAGTTGATGGAAATTCAGCCAAAGCTTGTCGCCCAAAACAAGGAAATCATCAGCAACTGCCTAGACAGCAACGATGAGGCCACAAGATTACTCGCCTTGGACCTCCTCGCAGCCCTCGCAAACTCAAAGACAATCGATGGAATCGTCGCTAAGATGTTCCACCACTACAAGGAGTCTCTCTCTGTCACATTCAAGAACACAGTCGTCACACGCATCATCGAAGTCTGCTCAAAGAACGATTACGCAGTTATTACAGATTTCTCATGGTACATTACGATTATTGGTGACTTTATCGAAGAAGGTGGCTTCACATGCTACGAGATCATTGCCAACCAGTTCATGGATCTCGCCACTCGTGTCCCAGCTACAAGAGAAAACTTGGTTGAGCAGATGGGCAAAATCCTCGGCATGAGGAACTACAGAGACGCCACAAAGCTCCTCCTCACAGCTCTCTACATCATCGGTGAATACTCCGAGAACGCCAAGCAGCTTCCACGCATCATCAACGAGAACATTTTGTTCTGCGATGAAAGAGTCCAAGTATCCGCCTTATCTACAGCCTTCAAGCTCTACATCAGATGCGAGACCGAGAAAGAGCAGACAGATGCAGAGAACTTGTTCAAGGAAAGACTCCCAGACTTCCAGACAGGCATCTACGCAGAAGTCCAGGATATCGCAGCTATCACCATCCAGCTTATTGATACATTCAAGGCACCAGAGGCAGCAGAAGCTTTCAGCGAGATCAAGACAAAGCTGACAACAGAATACGACGAAGACACATTACCGCCATTAGAAGTCCCAGAGGAGCTCAACGAGCCAATCGACGACACATTCAAAGTCAGCGACGATGATGACGACTTCCTCAAGGAAGACACGAACGGTCCTATCGATCCATTGGTCGAAGCGACAGCGAGCGAAGTCAGCAAGCAGAAGAAGTTGGAGAAGCCGAAGAAAGAGAAGATCAAAGTCAGAAAGCAGAAGCAGAACACAGACCGCCAGAATGTTGTCATCAAAGCAGCAAAGAAGCCTTTGTTCGGTCAGCCTGAAAAGAAGCAAAATGCTTTGGCAGATAAATTCGCAGATATTAACCTTAACGAACCAGCGCCTGCTCCTGCTCCAGCTAAGCCTAAACCGAAGAAGGACGAATTAAAGATGGCTCCAAAGAAGACTGAGCCTAAACCAGCAGCAGATCCAGCTGCACCAGCTGATCCAAATGCACCGCCTAAGAAGAAGGGAGTCATCAAGGCTGGTAAGAAGAAACTTCATAAGAAGGAAGAGGAAGCTAAGTAATCCTCAATAAAACTTCTTTTTTAGTTTTGAAAAATTTTATATTTTTTGAAATTTTGTTTTTTATTATGCAAAATTCTGTTAATACGCATAAATTTAGTAATGTTAAGATTTCATGATGATTTCGAATCAATCTGGATTAGTTTGCATGGTGAATGGCGCCGTGCCAAACATTTTCGAGGTTCTTGACAAAATAAGCTACAAAGAATGGAAGACGAAGCGATACAAAGTAATTTCTGCGCTGGGAAAATCCATTTTAAAGCTTAATGATAAAGAAATTTCATCAACTTTCAATAATATTGAAGATAGAATCAAAAAATCATTAGAAAACGCAACAGAATTATCTATAGTTCGCTCATTACTATGCATTTCTATACTATATCACTTCAGAAGGTCGATTGATCATTTAACTTCGAATTTTTCAACGATAATCGAATATGTGAATACGAAAAACATCACTATTGCACAGATATACGCCAAATTTTTCTATTATACAATAATAGAAGCCGAAAATTACCAGCCATTTCTAAATCAGACTCTAAACATCGTAAATCACATGCTTTCTAGTGAGCAGAAGGAGACTTATACAGTCAACGCCTTTTTTATACTACAGCAGTTGTCTAAAATCGATACCATAAATATATTGAATGTTACTGTTAAACATGTTCAAGATCTCACGGCTTCTGTTTGCTCAAACAATCATATTCTAAGAAAAATTGGGAGAAAATTGTTCAAAATTCATCTGAGACTTCTTCCTGAAGAGTTATCATCGAAATTTGCAAATGATAAGTTTAATATTTGCGTACAGATGCTTTTTCAGTTCAAAAATAGAGCCACACAGGCACCTATATTGTTAATGCACGCAATTTTTAAAGCAATTCCTCATATTTTAAATTTAAATCAATTATCGGAAGTAATTTATCAAGTTTTGCCAAATATAACACCAGAAATGCAGCTACTATTCTTCAAATTCATAAGAAAAGTCATCAAAATCAGGCCAAACGAATTTGATTCCGAAATAATAAAATTTATTTTGGAGCAAATTCAGCAACTCATAAATCAATCACAGAATATTCATTACAATCTTAAAACATTACATATTATAGTATCAAAAATGCCAGAAAACGCTTTAAACTTTAAATTAATCGAAGAAATCCTAGAATTCATCATCCAAAGTCAAATATTTGATGAGTATGAACTGGTATACAGCATATCAAATGAGCTCATTGCTAAATTCCCAAAAGAAGAGCTAAAACCATTATTTTTTGAAAATCCACAGCCAAACATTCAGTTTTTGTCATTAATCAAGCAACAACCGAAAGTTTTTGACTCAGTTTCTGATATATTACGTGCTTGGATCGTTGGGGGAATCAATGATGAAAATGATACTGAATTAAATGGTTTTATAGCCATAGAAATACTTAAATTATATGGTGTGGAGCTTTTTTGGACGACATTAGGTGTGATCGAACAACTTATGCTTATTGCAAGATCACAAAATGAAAAACTGAGGATATCTGCAATACAAACAATGCCTATCATTGACAACAAAAACGCTTCTCCTTACATTCTACAATTTGCCATTTATGATCCTTCAAAAAACGTAAGATTACAAGCGATAAAATTATTAGATGCGAAATATTTAGAAAATGACATGCATCAGTTGATTTTCTTGCTAGCAGACAAGTCACTAAAAGTTTGTATCGAGTCTTTACCAATAATTGCAGAGATATTTAATACAAATCCAATTTTATTCGAAACAGATGTTTTTAGTTACATTTACAACTTTGTAACAAATTACATGCCAGTGTGCGAGTTCTCCAAACTAATCAAAGCTTGCAAACAACTTTCAAATATTATTTCATATTTCAAAAACGTTTGCAGCACTATTGCTCCTATAATACTATGGACATGCACCACAATTTTACTCGAAGACGAGAAAATTCAGGATTTTTCACAGCTGGAAAATGATTTTGATCCAAAAATTTTTATTCCTCAAGATTTGAACAAATATGAAACGAAAAACGTCTCGTTTGCTTCTAGTTTCAAAGAAAAAGGTTCCTATTGGAAGCAAATCTTTAATATAACACATGGAAAAAATGTAGATAACAGAAACGCAGCTCTTTTTGATACAATCAGTTCACTGTCTGAACATGTAGTGCCATTCATACTCCAAATCGGTCCAGTTTTCATTAAATACTTCAATTCAAGTCATTCACAAGTATTATATGAATCTGCGCTTCAATGCTTAACGAAAATCACCATATCAACCGAATGCAGGTTCAAATTAACCACAATGTTTCCAAAATTATTATCATCAATAATTAATCTAATAAATTCGAATGTAAGCGAGAAAATAGTTATACTGGCCCTGAGACTGATAGGAACAATAGGTTCCCCTGACTCAATTCCTTTGCAAACGTTTAACGAAAATAAGGTTTCTTTTACAAAAGTGACAATGTCAAATCCTTCGTTTTTTTCTGACTTTACAATTAACCTTTTAGTTTCAATTCTCACCAAATCAAAGTCAGTGTCTGTTTTCGAGGTTATAACAACAATACTCGCTAAAGGAACAAGTTTCACGATGAAATACTTGGAAATAATATTAATAGAATTTCGAAAAGCCATACAAGCGGAAATAGACGTAAATTTACTATTCAAATACCTAGAAGTAGTTGTATATTCAATAGGATGGCATGTTTCTAAATATATAGATCAATTCACAGATGTATTAAAGAAAAATATTCTAAAACTCGACTGTTTGAATCTCTGCATCACTCTAAGCTACAAACTTCGTTCAGGATTCACAAATATCGCATCACAGTTATATCCAATAGTTCTGATGAATTATAATACTAATGATGTCAAACTTTTGAAGAAGTTGACAAAATTTGCCACTTTTTCTGTCATGTATCAGAATCAGTCGTTTTTTGTTCTTTTGGATTCCATTGAGATTAATTTCCTGTCGCCAACGAATCCGGCGCCAAAACAGAAAATCACGATAATTATCAAAAGATTAACAATGCTTGTGCAGCACTTTCCACTGCATAGTTATGGAGTACAGATTGCACAGATAGCTTTTAGATTGTTAAAACATCACCAAACAAAAGATGTTTTGGATTTAATTGTAAATTTGTGTTTATTTGCGAATATTGACGTGAAATTCGCAGAACAACAAACACAAATACTCGGATGCCAGTTGCCACATGCTATAGACATCCAGGATCATTTAAATCTCGGAAAACCAATAATTGAGCAAATTTTATTTATTAATGACATTATTCCAAGAATTAACACAACGAGAATACTCCAAAACATCAAAGAACCTGATCCACCTTCTCCTGACGTTTTTTCTAATCTTTCGATTCCATTTTATAATAATATGGATGACTGGTTCCTGAATTTGGAAATTCCTGTCATTAAGAACTCGCCTAATGTCTTTATTCGTGCTTGCTCAGTGATTATCTCAAAATTTCCTGAATTTCGTCATGATTTGTTCCCAGTTGCGTTTTTAAGCTGCTGGACCAACGAAAGCGAAGAGTCAAAGCAAAATATCAGCTCAATCATCGAGTCTTGCCTCATAAAATTCGAGCCAAGCGGAATTGGACAAATTTTGCCTTATTTAGCGAATATTTTAGATAGATATGGAGCACCTTTCTTGATTCCCGATTCTATTCTTTCCATTGCTTCTAATTCAGCGGCATTGAGTCTCTATCAAATAGAAAGATCGCTAGATACAAAATCATTAACAATAAATGAGAGACTTTTATCATTGAACACACGAATCGGCAGAATTGAGACAGCTAGAAGTTTGCTCAAGCATTCGATGGCTGAATCAGCGAAATGGCACGAAAAATTATGTGAATGGGAAAAAGCTTTAGAAATTCACTCGAAAGATGATGTTTCGTCTTTAATTCGTTGTTATTCGAATCTTGAGCAATGGGATAAGGTCAGAGAGTTTGAATTAAATTTCGAAAATCTTGATGATAAAGAAAAACAGGAAAGAGCATTGTGGTTCGCTTATGCATATCTACACGAGAATAATCTTGAAAAAGCAAGCTATTACATCAATTATTTGCAGAAAATTTCAGCAAATACAAATGAAAGCCAAGAAAACGAAAATATATTAAGGATAATAGTTTCTGCTTTATACTATATATCAATACGTGATTATGAGAGCGCAAACTCTACAATTGAAGATGGATTTCAATTTTTGGCCAAAAACAGATCAATTTTCAATGGCAGTGATGCCAACATTGCACACAAGTATTTAATAGCATCGCAACACTTCATTGAGCTTTACGAATGTATTTTGCATTTGACTAAAAAATCCAAGCGAGTTCCAAGGATTTGGAGCAACAGGATCGAAAATTACGTCGAAGAAAGTGACGCGTGGAAGAGATTGATCGATATTAGATTATTAGTTTTATCTCCTGAAGATACAGTTGAAACTTGTGCAAAAATGATTGCTGCATTGAGAAAAGAGCGAAAATGGATTGAAATAGATTCGTATCTTTCAAGATTAAAATCAGTTTCAGATTTTCCAAATATAATCATTGAAAGAATCAAAATTAACTGGTCAAAAGGTCACAGATTCCAAGCAATTGATCAAATGAACCAATTCGCAAAACTATTATGCGCAAATTCTCCTGAAGAAGTGAAATTAAATGAATTTTTCCTAAATATGACGAAAGAAGAGATATTTAATCTTATTTCTCGATGGAATATAGATGATAAGTTAAAAAGCAGAGTACTAAGAATATCAGCAACCTGGAAATTCAGTTGTTGTAAGGAGAATTTTGATATTGTTGATTCTTTTGAAAAATGCATCAAATTAAACGACAATGATTCAAGAGCATGGTCAGGATGGGCATATTCATGCTCTAAATTTTTGTCTGAACAAGTTGATAAAAAAAATTACGCGATTAATGCAATTGCTGGCTTTCTTAAGGCATCAAAGCTTAATCCATCAGCTTCTTTACAGTTCTTGTGCCAAATTTTCTCCATTTTCGTGAGATATTGCGATTCTTTTTCATTACCAAGTGAAATACGCGAAGAAATCATTACATTGAATCCTTCTTTCATCATACAAATCATTCCCCAAATAATTTTCCATGTAACTCATCCTTCGCATTTTATTCGCGATATTATTGACGAAGTAGTCACTAAATTCGGTGAAGACAACTTTGAAGCTGTTGTCTATCCACTCTCTGTTATATCAAACATACAAAACGACAGAGAATATCAAGCGAAAGACGTAATGAACAGATTATCACTGAAAAACATGAATATTTACAATGATTCGAAGTTATTTATCGATGGAATGGTTAAATCCGCAGTTTCATGGTGCGAGCGATGGATCAGCATTTTGAACAGCCTTAATTACGCAAAAGGGGCAGATGAAGCCTTGAAAATCATCAATGTTTTGTTCAACGAAAAAGACGAAAATTTATGCGAGTTCGATTTATCTCTGAAGCATTTTCACAAGAAACTGATAGACAGATCCCATCATTTCTATTCCCAAGTGTTAAAAGGTGAAAAGACCTACATGCAGCCTATGTGGGAGATGCTGCAGAACTTGATGAGAGACATACAAGCGAAAATTAATGACATCGATGCAATTTACTTGTCAAAAATTTCTCCTGATTTGTGCAACAAGAAAAATTTCTTGATTTCTGTTCCAGGTTTTTACAATATCAACAAACAGGCGCCGAAGCTTAATAAAATCGAAGAAAGACTTGAATTATTTAGCACTTTAAATCATCCGAGACTTCTTAATGTTGTCGATGAAAACGGAGCAAGACATAAGTTTTTGCTAAAAGGAAATGAAGACTTAAGACTTGATCAGAGAATTATGCAAATATTTTCATTAGCAAATAGTCTGATAAAAGTCAACAGGTCTACGAGAATGAATAATATATCAATAACTATGTACTCAGTTGTTCCTTTCGCGCCAAATACAGGCCTGATATCATGGGTAAATGGGGCAGATACAATTTCGCAAATTGTCAGTGATTATAGGAATTCCAGGAACAAAGCAGTTAACCAAGAAAAGCAGATATTCCACGAATTCGCTTCCCTCAAGAACAACACTTTAAACGCGATACAGCAGATAGAATTACACGACTTAATCTGCCAGAAAACATCAGCCGATGAATTGCGAGAAGATTTGTGGCTGTGGTCATCAGCACCAGCACAGTGGGTTGATCTCACTCGCAACTTCACTTTATCGACAGCGTTGATGAGCATGATTGGCTACATAATAGGGCTTGGCGACAGGCACCTGAGGAACATAATGGTGCAAAAACACACGGGCTGCGTCGTCCATATCGATTTTGGAGAATGTTTCGAGTCAGCATCAAACAGAACAATTTTCCCGGAAAAAGTTCCATTCAGATTAACAAGATTATTCACTAATGCAATAGAAGGACGGAGGACAGATGGAATATTTACCAACGCATGCGAAAATTACATGTATGTGATAAGGGAAGGTTTTTCGTCTGTTATAGCAATGCTGGAAGTTTTCGTTCATGAACCAATCTTTTCTTCAAGGAGCCAGTTCAAAGACCAAACGAAAATTTTGTCGCGTGTTGCTGAGAAAATGTCTGGCCTCGATTTTGAATATGGAGGAGACTCCTCTAAGGAAATGTCTGTGATTGATCAGGTTCAAATTCTAATTGAAGCAGCAACAGACAGAACAAGGTACTGCCGCCATTACCAAGGTTGGCAGCCTCAATTATAATATGTTTTTTATTCTAAATTGTTTATATTCCTTTAGCGGTATTTTATTATTGTTTAACAAAAACTTATAAATATTATAGTGATCATATATGGGACTTACTTTTTAATATAATAGGGTTTAGAGCTTGATATAGCTAAAAATCAAATTGTTTTGGATTGATATTTTGTTATATTTCTGCAATCTAATGAGATTAATGATTGCCTTGAAGAGATATAATGACCAAATAAGTTTGTCCTGTTTTTCGAACATTTTGAAAGCATCAAACGATTTAGGATTGCGGTTCATATAGGATAACTCATTGCATATTACAATATAGACAGTAACGGACATCGTGGATAAGCTTGTAAATCATATTAATTGATGTCAGACAAAAACGGCAAAAAATGATTTCAATTTCTTTGCCATTTGATTGCATTTATAATAATATCTATATTTACCCATTGCTCAAGTCAAATTATGCATACGATTATTTTCACTTCAAAAATTAATTATCTCAGAAATAAAAATAATCATATACAAAATAATCATTTATTTTTCAATATTTCCCAATCGCTTTCACACCCATAAAAATTTACAATTTTCAAAACTTCCGGACATTTACAGGCGTGAAAGCGCAGAAAATATACGAAAACTATAATCATAATGCAAATGACTAATTTTCATTTTCACATCATTCGAATTTTGAATTGAAAATAATCGTAAATTTTTTTGAATGTTCCAATTTTTGAAAAGTGACATCCGATATCTTTTCTGATTCAAAAACTAAATTATTAGCAATAATATGCAAATGAATGAAAAAGTTTTAACGTAAACTATACAAAAATTGTCACTTTTAGAAAATATTTTTAACAGAAAAATTTACAAAAAAATTATGTACCGTAAATTTTTGTGTTTTTGTAAACAGGAAAAATTTTGTAAGAAGGACAATTTGCTGCTTTGCTGGAAAACAAAGAAAAGTTAACGATAATAAGATTTTATCTCATCAAATCGTGTAAAAAAATTAAAACATGAGAAGAATTGGTGTTGTTGGATCTGAGACGGACTACTTAGTACACGAACTGAATGTCATTCACAGCTACCTTAAGAAGATCCACGACACCATGAAAAAGATTGGCGAGCTTCATAAACCGGATTTTAAATCGAATAATTACGAGACACCAGGTTTTCCTGGCAATTTATCTGAAAAATTCGCTGAGATAACATCAGCTCTCTCCCTTAATACGCAGCATTTCATTACTCTGTCAAACATTGAAAATAATGTTTTGGAGAATCTCAAAAGAATGTGCACAATCAGAGAAATGGAGAGAAAGGAATATTCAGCACACTCTGATGAGGTCGGAAACAAGATCGAAGACCAACGGAATTCAACGATTATCAAAGATGCAATGAATTCCTACGGAAACTTGATGAAAATCAGAGATGATATCGAGCACATGAAAATGAAGGAGAAAGAAGGCAAATCAAAACTGATCAAGGAATTTAAAAATTATTTCGAAATAATGCAGAAATTCAACATTCACAGGTACAAGTTAGAAGAATGTGAGAGAATTGATTCTAAAATGGTTGATTCCATCTGCGAAAGAGAACTCGTTTCCTTCCATCAAATCAAGGACATGCTCCTTAACTGTTTAGAAGAAATCAACTCTCAATATGAGGTCATCACAAAGGGAATTACTGATAACCGACTCATGGAGAAGACAAAAGACGGTTTTGATTCTGATTGGAAATATTTCTGCGAAAGAAACAAAATTGCAATCAGAAACTTCGCAAATCCGCAGTTCAAGAGAATCAGCATCGCTAACAAGATGATCAATGATCCTCCAGTTTTCCTTGATTATTCAATCGATAACCTTCCAACAGCTGTTGCAAGGTTGAAGATGGACTGCAAATCATTGGATGGTGAAATCGACTTCGTGGCAGGTGAAGTTGTCCTAGTAATCAGCTCCATTTTCTCGAATGAAGTTTTAATTTCTGATATCTACTGCATCGATAAGAGATATGTTTCTAGGGACGTAGTGAAGGTCTTCGGTGAAGGCATTTGCTACGTCAAAAAAGAAAAAGTCTTTGCAGCCATCATGAATCCTAACAGAGAAGACGGAAAACTGGACATTGTGCTCGTTGATGGCAGACAGAAAACAGTTGCCCCCAACGAAATTTATAGACTTTAATTTCACCCACACATTTTTCATTATTTCTTATTCACCCTCTTTCTTTTTTTATTTCACCCCAGTATTTAATAAAAATCAAAAAACAAAACAGTTTTCATTTTACGTTATGCTTAGTATTGCACAAAAATTAGAAATTTGGAGATATATCAGAACAAATTTATCAAATACGCGCTTCTGCCCAATGATTTAGCAGTGGTCGGATGTACTGTGTGCAATTTTTAATATGTAAAGCCAATTTGAAATTATCATCTTTGAAATCTTAGACAATGAGTGTCAAAATCTTCATTATAGCAATACAAGCGTTTATAATGCTTAATATGACCTATTTTCTTGAATCTAATAGAGTGTTTGATATGATTCAGATAATAATATGTTTTTCAGTCCCAAAAAACTACGTTGTCGTCTGGAGGTTGTGGTAGTGGAGCCGAAATTATAGTTTCAGCTGATTGTTTAGCCTGCAAGGTAATTTCTAAAACATTATTGAGCAATCCACTTGGTATGTCTTCTTTTACAACGTATAGATCTTTTTTGACGTTTATTGAAATGGATGGATCAAGAAAATAAGGCTCAATATAATCATCACAGTTCTTTTCTTTGGTTTCATTATCATATCTATGTGATGTAGGAAACAGATCATTACCTAGTGTATTGAATGAGTCTCCCTGCGACACAAACTGTTGAAGATAATCCATTCGAAATTAATTCTTGTTCAAAATGCAAAATTAGAACCGCAAAATTTCAAAGCTAATTAATTACAATGTCTTATGAGAGAAATGAAATTATATATTTCTTTATTTACATGACAAACTTATATTTACACGGCAAAATCATCTCAAATCAATATTTACACATCAAATTACCAAAAACTATTTTTACATGTCATATTGCGCCTCAAATATTTTTTTACATGTCAAAAATTACCAGTCTTATAATATTTTTCTTTCTAAGATGTGTTTTGCATGTCAATGAGCCAAAATTCACGTCTTAGTAAGACATATCTTGTTTAGTCGATAACCTATAGTAATTACATTTCTGTCACATCAATTTTCTAATTTATCGTACATGTCTTAAGTTTTACATTTTGAATGTCAGTCACGATTCCCGATTGGAGAGCTATAGGCGAAAATTTTAAGGACTATTTGAGCAATCCACTCTTTATAGGAGCGAGATCTCAGGAAGTATTGACTTATGAACAATTCAATATTTTCTTTTGCAATCTGATATATTCGTTCCAGAAAGAAGCTATATCAGATATTCTAAAACATATAACACTCAAATTAGATCTTGATATAAATGAAACATCAAAAGCCCTTAGAAACATATCAAGAGTCTTAGAATTGCCAGCATTATATATAATTTCACAAAGTATTTTAGTGCAAGCACAAAATAATCAACAACATATTTTATTTCAAAGAAATGATCAAATAAATAACCACATAATGCAGCATCAAGGACCAGAAGAAGAACAAGAATTTCATCACAATCCAATATCTAATAGAAGAGTTATGCAAATTCAAAATCAAGATCCACCAGTAAATGAAAATGTAATAGCAAGAATGAATCCAAATATTAATTGTCTGATGATGACTCCTAAAACACAGCCAAACTTCCACAAAATCTATAATATATTTGATAATATTGCAAAATCAAAAGATGTGACTGCAATGCGTTTTGCTATTGAAAATGGTTATCACAACATCACAGATGGGTGCAACAACATTCTCACAGAGTCAGCATACTTAAATAATTTTCCTTTAGCAAAAATGCTTGCTGTAAATGGTGCAAATATAAATGAGACAGATTCAAACGGTTTTTCAGCATTGAACTACTTCTGCTCCAAAGGAAACCTATCAACTGTTGAGTATTTCGCTAGAATTTATGGAGTAAATCCAAATTCGCCAAGCAATGGAAACTGGACAACATTGATGGCAGCATGCTCATCAAATAGGATCCCAGTCATCAGATTCCTATTAACACTTGACGGAATCGATATTAATGCAAAAAATATAAATGGAAGCACTGCACTCTCAATGTGCAGATCAGACGCTGCTAGATAACTTCTAATTGCATATGGCGCTATTTAAATCAAATTTTCATAAAATTTCAACATTGAATATTCATTAAAATGATTTGACATCGATAGAACCAAAGCATTGATGCAATAATCACAGACATATGAGAAATATCAATTTAATTATGTGGAACAACTATTATATCATTCAAAATTTGTTAATCGAATTTAATAAACATGGAATTTAAGTAGATAAATGAATTTTAGTTATAAAATTAAGGGTATTAGGTTATGTAGATGCGATATATTTTAAATGCAGTTACGCTCTCAATACCCGTAATTTTTGATTATTTTTTTTTCAATCTATAGTAAAAAATGTGACAAAATTTCAATAAAACGTGACACAATTTGAATTAAAACGTGACAAAAATTCAATGAACATAAAACGTGACAAATTTTTGTCAATTTTCTTGATTAAAAAGTTTCAATAGATCATTAAAACCATGGCTCCGTGTGATACTGCTAAGACGTATTATAATGGAATTAACAGTCATAACTTTGAAAACGATCGAGAATTTTAAAAATTTTGCAAAAATATACGGGCGTGACAGCAATTCAAAATCTTATTAAAAAATCAATTAATACAGTAAATGATTATTTCTGTTTTTTTAAAATTTAAATTTAAAATAATCGTTGTAATTTTTTTTCATTCAAAATTTTATGCTACTTCACTTTCTTTTGATGACAAAGGCTCAGCCCAAGGTTGATGTTTTAGCAATCCATGAAACTGTCTGCGAGTTCACAGGCGTTAAGCACCAACCATGCATGTTCAGAACAGCTCTCTGCCCAGATCGTTGCGGTCATGCACGCGACACTGCAATTTTCAAAGTTTTAGAATATACAAACTATGAAAAGAAGGGCGAGTATGGTGATGACAAGCAACAAACAATTTACATTGATACAATGAATAATGTTTTTGGTCAGAAGCCAGAAATTCTTGAAACATTGAAGCATTTGGAGGTTGGAAAGAAGTATCGTGTCGTTTATCATCATCTTTACGTCGATGATGGAGAAGTTGCTGGACCAGAGCGCCCAACTATTGAGATCACACCTATCAACTAAATATCTAAGTATATATGAAAATGTCTTTATCATAGTGAAATAAAATTTGATTTAAAAATTTTCGATTTTATATCAAATATTGAAAGGTCAGCATTATGACACAAATAAGCGAACTATCCAAATTACAAAAGGTGAATGATTTGTTTTCAATTATTATTATAATATTTTGTTATTTTAATGATCAAGAGTTGTAAAATTAGTTGTGAATTATGTTGTCACATAAAATAATCATTCACAGTTCAAATCATGTATTCACTTAACTTTGATTTAATATAATTCATTAATGTTCATTAACAAAGCATATTTACAAAAGAATCATACACAATAATTACCAAATATATATCTTATGAAAACTATTTTGCAGATTTAATTCAAAAATTCCAAATCTGAAAAATAAAAATGCAATAAAACCTAGTATGATTTTTATATATATATATACATTACATTACCTTCAATGCCATTGTGAATTCATAATTTTATATTATCTCAGGTAAAATCAAGTTAATAACTCTTTTATGAAAGAATAAAAAATGAAAACATAAAATATTTAAACAGAACAAATAATAGTATTATTCGATAAGTCCAGAACCTAGTCTTTTGGCAACTTTGATTGTTTGACCGAAAACAGTCTGAGGAGGGAAGCAGACTGATCCTGAGTCTTCTTCATGCTTGAACCAGACGTCATCAACGAGCATTCCAACAACTAATGCAGTTCCCTCTGGAGTTTCCACTGTATCGCCTGGCTTGACCCTTCTGCCGCAGAATGACTCGAGACAGATATCAAACTGACACTCGAGATTTCGAAGAGTCTTGTCAGTTCGTTTATAGACGATTCCAGCCCTGTAGGCAACTTCCCAATCATCTGAATCGTTGATGATTTTCTCTGAGATCTCTTTAGTTTCGGTATTCATTAATTTAAACTTGTTTCCATATTCATAACCTAAAACTAAGTAAAATTCATGTGATATTTCGGCTACATCACCTGGGTTTATCTTCTCTTCTTCGAAATATTCATGATTGACAAGGAAATTGTCAACAGATTTTGGAATATTACTAAATCTTCGGATTAATCTGCAATTCGTCAACTCTGAGAGAACTGCGCCGCCATTTAATATGTACGCATCATCATATTCTAGCCAGTACTTGCCATTTGTAAGAGATTTACCAAGAACTGTTGCGAAGCCTCTCTTAGTCAAAATTCTATCAAGAGGCCAAATATCATCGGTTTCTTTATATGAAATGTCAGCTTCTACAACTTTTCCGTTCAATGATAAAATTGATTGACGAACTGGCGTATTTAGCTTCCTACGCTTAACAATTAATGATGACGGGAGCATCATAGAAACGAATCCACCGGTTATAGACTTAACGACAGCATTATGCAAAAATGATCCAATAACATAATAGTAACTGTCACCGTTGGACACTATATCTCCAGTCATTATTCCATATTCCATCAACAAGTTGCAAGGCGAAGTTTCAACATTCGCAATTTTTCCTGGTGAAAACTCAACTCTTATGATTGATCTTGTTGATTCAGTGATTTTTAGGAGTGTGTGAACTTGTAGAGGGTCAACAAGTTCAGATCTTGACGCATCCCAATTATCTGCTTTGAATCCGAACCAAATCGCGCCGCCGAGAACCCCATAAACAACACCTTCTCCAAGAAGTTCATGCGCAACCTTTTCACCTGCTAAAAAGCCGTGAACTTGGCACTTTTGAGGATTCTGATCAAAAATGTATTTAATGTCGCTTCGTCCGTATTTTTCTATGAATGGACCGCCATTCTTTCTGCTGACAAGCTTGAAAATGGCATGATAGCTAGAATATTCTTTTTCATTAGCCATCGTAATTTCTCCTGATTCTTTACGCAAAGCAACTTCATTGGAATAAATCAAACCTTCTATAGTCATTTTTTGTCCATCGGACATCTCTACAACGTCGCCTCTTTCGAATCCCAAAATATTAAAACTTGCATCTGTGACATCAACGACTAAGTTATTGGCTATAGACTCGAATACACGTGGATAAGTCGATGATGCAGAGCTCAAACCTAAAATCGGATGAGGAATAATCGTTCTCATTCCTGTAGCTACGATAACATGTGAGCAGCCTGCTGATATGAAGCAGATTCTCTTCCTCTTCAACAGTGCGCATGGACAGAAAACGTTCGATGAATCTATATGATCCTGCATCAAACGCGAATCATCGCCGTCGCCTGTTGAGAAGACTTCTCCTTGTTCTGTGAGAACGTATGACATAGCATCTCCGACTGATACCTTCGTGATTGTGTTATCTGTGAAATCTGGAATTCTAACAAAAGTATTTGAAACTTTAATGACAGGACCTAATCCAGCCTGTCCGCTCTTGTTATATCCAGCTGCCCAGAGGTGGTTCTCTGTATCCAGAAGGAAAGAAGTATGATTGTATGCGAAAACTCTTGCAATTGTTGGATTTCCTTCAATATTGACTGGTTTTGGTATCATGCTGCTGAATTTATGTCCTTGGCCGCAGGCTTTGCCTTTGCCCCAAGAAAAAACGCGTCCATCGTTGGACAAAGCTATGAATTGATTTTCACCTGCAGCAGCATCAACGAAAGTAATATTTTTGCACTCGTATTTCATTTCAGAGCGACCTGTTTCGCAGAAGTATATGCCCGGACCGTCGGGAATTGCAACAAGAGACTGCTGTCCAGCTGCAACGAAAGAAATGTGATGTTCGAGTGTCTTTTTTGTAGGAAAACGGCCGTAGTCGTGGCCCATTGTGTATAAAAAGCCGTCCTCTGAGACAATTGCTGTAAATTTATCACCGCAAACAAAAATTGTTGGAATTATATCTTTTAAGTGCGGTAATGGATGCATTTTGTCGGTGTCTGCGCTTGTATATCCCATTTGATTGAATTCGTTATCACCACAGCCGTACCATTGGTTAGATGAAGTGTAGAAAATATTAAATTTCCATCCGCAAGCGTAATATATAATGTCTGGTGGTGCATTCATGATTTCCGCAAGTTTCGCCGTGCCAGTACGACATAGTCTACTGCCGGTATAACCGGCACTCGATAGTGAATATGTCATCTATTTTATTTTGATTTTTTTGTGGATAAAAAAATTATCTCTTATCATATAGTTTTAAAATGATAAAATAATGATTTTTAAAATTTATGTCAAATTGACAAAATTTTATAATTTACATGGCAGAAAACCATTCATAGTATTTTATCATTCCTTTATTCCTTGTGATGCATTATAACAATGATGAGTAGATGATAAATGGACTTTAGTCCTATTGTCTCCGGTAGCCGGCTAACCCCCTCGAATTTCGGCAATCGGCCAAAATGGCTAAGGCCCA
>MRSU01010194.1:0-15401 GCA_008369845.1 Trichomonas gallinae
AGTCAAAATAATACTTTACCTTATGACTCTCACTGGTGTACTGTTAGTCGCCAACTATCTGTGTTGTGTAAAACTTTTGCCCCATCAACATTCGTCCGTTAAAATAAGGTTATTAGTTTCCATACCTTTCTCGAAACATAAAAATAGTTTACAAGTTCTCAAAATAATTGACAAAATATGTCAATTTGTCACTTTTTGAAAGATCGGATAATGATGTAGTTGGAATTATTATATATTCATTATTCATGATCTTAATTTTTCCGAAACATTTGTCACTTTTAGTTTTCCAAAATGTTTCCATTGTTGTTTTTGCAGCAAAAAATCGAAGGAATTTTCACAAAATACTACAACGAAAAGGCAATACTCGTGCATGCAAGCGGATCGTCAAGACAAGAAATCAACGGAACATTAGTTTATACAAAACCAGAATACACGATATACCCTTTTGACAAGAAAAACGACTGGTGCTCAAATAGTGATAAAAAGCAACAATGGATCTCATTTTCCATAAGAAATCATTTAATTATATTCAATGGTTATTTTCTTCGCGCTGGATGTTGTTACCATAATTGTTACATCAAAAATGAAATAGATAATGACTGTTGCTTGTACAGTTGGTCTCTTCAAATTTCAAATGATAATATTTCATGGAAAGAGATTCATAAAGTTAATAAAGATTACGAATTGAAGTTTTGCAACGAGAAATCATACAAACTTGATAAAACATATACAGCAAGATACATCAGAATCATTCGAAACGAACCTTGTGTCATGTATTCAAATTGCATGTCAATAAATAGATTTGAAATTTTTGGCGATTTGGAAAAAGATGCAGATTTGCCCGATAAATTCGATGAATCTTTCGAAGATGACGAAGATATAAGCGTTATTGGACATTTATCAAAAAATAATGTCAATATCTAAGAATTAATTAATACATTCAACTATATATGTATAAGCAAGCTCATTAACATAAGTGAGAGTCTGAGATCCAACAGTAGTGCTTCACAAGTTTTGTGCCAAGATCTTGGCTCCTCTAACGACGATTTGCTCCAAGAGATGCCCTTGAATGCGCGAAGTCTTCAGTACCTTTAGTATTATTATTTAACTATATTCTTGTTGTAATACAACATATGTTAATGCTGCAAAATTTAAGATTTCCATAAAGGATGAATTGCTGAAAAACTGCATTGATTAATGCCGCAGCATGTGAACATTATTAATTTCATCAATCTAATTTAGATTTTTTCATGTAATATGTTAGTTTTATTAAACTGAATTGACTGCATTAATTGATTCATTTAATCATATACAATTCTTTGAAAATTTATGTTATACTGTGGAATATAGAATATGTCATAACATCAGCACTATATATGATATATTGATGAACCTCTTCTGTTATGTCTGGCTCGCTTTGAAATAATGGCTGCGTTTTTTCATTGCATTCAAATGTAAATGAATGTTCCAAATATTGCAATGAACTAGTTCTTATTACATTTGATGTTGCGATAAAATTATTTGGATAATTCGTTGTACACGAGTAATACTTATCAATATTACAATTAACAATTGTAATGTTTCCATCTAAATCAACTTCAAATAATTTACCTCTTTTTCCGATTGGACCGAGAATGGTGCAATTATCAAAATATACTTCTGAGATTACATTAATAACCCCGTAAGCCAGGCTGTCTTGAATATTCGAAATTACATTACAGAAATAATTTCGAATTCTCCCTTTATAAATGCCTAGATAAAAAAGGCAACAGCCAAATGGTGCATTATTGTTTACAAAATTGGAAAAATTTACAACAGAATCAGGAATCGAAGGGGCTATACCAAAACCTGATACTATAAAAGCTAAATTTTTGGATATATTCGACAAATAAATACCACAATTTCCATCTATTAAAGCGATAACATTTGAATTTTTTGAATGTCCGCAGCTAGAAATAGAAAATTCAATTGCAAAATTGTCTTTCTCACTTTTTTCTCCTAAGTCTACCCTTTAATGAAACCCATTATTAGACACAGTATTCATCGTACAAAATCTATGCTGTATGATGGAACTATTGCCTGCAAATTGTACAGCCCCACCATCTCTGGCCTTAGAACACCTATTAAAAAAGCATGATGAGAGAAGAAATTTGATTTCATCGCAAATAATGGAAATGGCTCCAGAAGTCTGGTCAATGAATGTACTACCGAAAACATACACTTCGTGATTGATTTCGGAAACATTGCAATTTTTACAGTAATTGTACTTTTTTCCATCATATTTCTCATGATAGAACATTCTCCACACATCACGTGGAGCATTATCCTCGTGTAGGTATGGAAAAGTTCCGGTAAAATCTGTTAATTTCCCTACAATTTAACTATATATAAAATAAAAAAGAAAAGAAATTTCTCGCTGGATTTTATTTAACAGATTTTATAAATGGTGCAACATCTTGTTAGCAGATTAGATTTATTATATGATTGACTTTCTAAAATATTCAATATGAAAAGCTATAATCTAATATTTATATTTTATAAATTTGTTGGCAAACAAAGAATTAGCTAAAGCTGTTAACAGTTACATCCCCTCTTATATATATACATAACATGCATATATCCGTCACCATAAGGGTCTATTATTATTCAATTCTCTATAATAAGCTTGTCGAATACGGATTAGTCCTCTAATTTTTGAAACAATGTTCACCTGTTGGCATATCTCCTTGTCCCAAACATGAAAAACCACTTGAATTGTTATCCTTGAGATTTGTAATTTAACAATGCAAAAACATTTTGTTTTATCAGTGTAGAATGCTGAATACTCATTATCACGATTATTTGTTATTATTTCGACTAGTGAATTCCATATGGATATTGATGGCTCTTTCTCAAAATTCTCAATATCTGAAGGCGTGTTGAAGATTTGTGTATCAGAATGGAACTATTATAAAAGATACAAGTAGAATGTAGAAATTTTATTACATCTCTAGTATCGATAGTTGTAGAACCAGACTGTTTCATACCGATAAATGAACATTTCAGGACGTATAGTTCACTGTTAGTAGCGGGATTAATAATTTTCTTTTTATAATATGATGAGATGTTATCGGAATAACTTAAGAATTTAAGCATCTAAAGGAACGTAATCTCTATGAATGAAAAGAAGTCAAACTTCAGATGGTCACTTTTCATATAATTCAATGAAAAGTCGGAAATTATTGAAAACCCACACAAAAATTATTGAAAACCTCCACAATTGCCAATTGAATTTTCTGTGACAAAATTTGACAAAAGAACTATAATAGTTTGTAAATAATTAATGCTATATTCTTATTTCCCATTATAACATTCGAGTAACGTTTGCATGTTGAAGTGAAAAATAACCTTACTAAAATGAACATCCTTTAATAGTCAGAAGATTCATAGCTACAATTTTATGAGTAGGTTCTGATTAAAAATATTGTAGCAGAATTGAGCTATCTTCAAGAAACTATAAATTATATAGGGGACTCTGGATGCAGCCCCTTGATTAAGTGTAAAATTTTAAAAATAATTATTAGACTTGCGCAGTCATGCATTTCTGCATATCATAGTCAAATAATGATAAATTACAGAGATCCTATTATCTATAAGGTCAAAATATAATATCATAAAGATATATATGATAATAGCATTAATGCAACTATGTGCTCTAATATGTATATCATGTAAGAATAAAAATAATTGCATATAGTGTAATAGTTCGATCGATTAATTCGTTAGTTTGAATTATCAACCTTATAAGTTAAAAATATAGTGAACATGAACTAATTTTTACCAAATACCGTATGATAACATAATTAAATCACCGATTTGTATTGAAATTAGTTTTTGCATGTATAATCTTCATTTACATTGCTCTATTTGATTCTTGAACATCAGATGGAGGAATATCTTCGATTTTCTCCATATTTGCTGGATCGCAGTCTTCTGGCATCTGCCAGACATGATTTGGTAAGAAGATATGATCTAATGGCATGCCCTCCTTTGGTGTAGCTTCTGGAAGGTTGTCAGGAATGACTGGTGCATCATCACCATTACGATCGACGTCTGCCTCTTTGCACATAAATAATTTTTGAGAAGTTTTTCTACAAAAAATAGACAATGAGCGAATTTATTGGTAAACATGCAAATAACACGTAAATCATAGTTATTTCATGTTTATCGAATAAAACGAATTATTCTTAAAAAATGTTTGGCCATAGAGAGATTTTGACTATTGGAACTAACTATATTGATTCCGTATATTAAAAAATCAATCGACTGGCGAAATTATCATAAATAAAAGCGTTAGTGATTTTGACAGCGAATATAAATGCGTTAATTATTCAGACATATGCAACTCATATGACTTAACTAGCTGTTATATAAGATAATTACGATGTTTATCCATTGCGTAGTAATTAAATGTGATTACAAATTTTAAATTTAGTGACAAACATAATGAACTATTATAATTTATTCGTTTATTCATGGAAAATTAGATAAATTACTGACAATAAAGCGTTTAATGATACTCTTGGAATTTTCAAAAATTTAATAAAACAAAGAATGAGTTTTTAACAACATGGTGCCCATCTGTATGAACATTCGCACAAATTTATATCAATAATCATCATTCAATATGATAATAGACCCATGAAAATTAAAGTCTAAAATTTGTGTCACTTTTTGTAACTTTTTGACATCAATATATGCCCTATATTAGATATGACATAAGATTTTCCTAAAATTAATTAAAATAAATTTACATGTCATAATGGCAATTTTAATGATTTTACATGCCATTTTTAGCAATCATGTCAATTTAATTAATCATTACATATCAGTTTAATAATTTTACGAGTCAATTTAGAAATTTAGAAAATTAAAAATTCAGAACCTTATAATGTCACTTTTCTGCAAAAATAAATTAGGGGGTACTAAGAGTAATACCCTTTTATAAAAATATAAATCAATGCCTTCAGATCCATTCGTGATTACAGGCAATGAATATACGAAAGTTAAGAATAAAAAACTCGAGAGATTGGCACAATTCAAAGAAAAAGTATACGCATTGCTTCAAGAAAAAGGAATTGCAACTATAGAAGAAATGTTTAATTGCGCCAAAGAAGTTTTCGAAAAATTCGTTTGGTCAACACAAACTATCGAAAATCTATCAAGATATTTGATGTCTTGTCCGGAATTCTATAGAATTGTTTTACGAGTTAAAGATAACAAGCCTCTAGTACTTTTCCCAGGTCACCACAAAGTAGATTCGACTTCATTCTTCGTTTTAAAGAAAGACGATCAAACAGAAGACCTCGCAAAGGCTGATGCACTGATGGAGCAATTGATTGCGAATGCTCCAAAGCCATCGAAGAAGAAAAAAGGTGGCACAAGGAAAGCAAATGATGCGCCAAACGAAATGATCGATCCTCAGGAGGAAGCACTCAAAATCGCACCGCCGGAAAAAATTGTTATTACTGCGAAAATGGACAAAAACATGACATGTCACTCTACAGTTTCTAGAAATTATGGATACATCAATTCTAAGCGTATTAGATCGCAATTAATTCATGAATATATTGCGCGCCAATTTGGATATCAGAAATTTTCACTTATTGAGTGCATAGAAAATATGCCTCTTAGTTTATTTGTGGAAATCGGTGGAATCGAGCAATTTCCTAGAGTTTTGAAAGAGGAACCAATGTTATTCAACGTTATCATTAAATGTTTTCCGAAAAAGTTCTTAGGTAAGCTCAACTATCAGGCAGGATACGATGATATTGTATCATTACTCAATTCCCTCACAGATGGTAAAGCAAATAATAAAATTTTAGCGAAAAATGGAGCAAAATACTCTTTACTCAAAGATATCACTATTATATTCCCTCCTGTTTTCCAGGAGCAGTTCCAACTTGGAAAGCTCGAGGACATTCCAAGATTGTGGCAATCTTTCATGATTATTGAACTTCTCGAACAAGTTGATCCAAATTCTAATGCTTTATGGAAGAAACGTTTCTTACTGCACTTTGAAAAACAAACATCTCAATTTATGAAACCAGCAAAATATTATATCGAAAAATTCATCAAACAAAACGAAATAGCGAAAGAATTCCCACTCAACTGCTTCAAGCTTGAAGAATTCCTTAAGAAGGTTGGCTTAAACTATGGATTTCTCGAAGGCCACCTAATTTCAATGTATAATGCGAACAAAGATGATATCATGAAGCAATTTGTTCCTAAATCCGGTCCAGTTTCATTATTCTGCCGTGGAGAATCATCCGATGGCCTCCAATTCACTATCAACCCAGAGTCCATTATTGACCACATTGACCCGAACTCTTTCAAGTGGATCAAAGACGTCAAGGCACATGTTGCTTTAAATTATTTCACATCATTATTCTCTGTATCACCTCGTGGTGCCTTAATTTCGACACCGCGTAGATGGAACTCTATTTTAGAATTAATCAAAACATATGGAAGCCCAACAGAACAAGAGCTCCATCAGCTGCAAAAAACACATTCGGCACATTTATTCTCCATTGCTTATCACAGGGATTATCGCGATTTGTTCAATTATAACATGGCCACTGCTTCGATCACGGCCAAGAAAATTTCAAGTAAAGCAAACGGCTTCGAATTAATGACGAGCGACTACAACTGGAGAAACTCAATTCTAAGACTCGGCTGGAAGATGGATCCATCACTCGGTGAAATGATTGAGAGGATGAGAATGGTATCATTGTGTCCACATTCAATTTTCAGAGCATCAAAGGCAGAACAGATTTTAACAGCCATTGATGACAGCAAAGTTAATGAAGCCGTTATATACTTGAAGTTCACAAAATTCTTGTCAAAGCCAGCAGATGAAGGAGTAGGCAGTGAATCACCATACAGATTCTCTAGATGCTCCATAATGGAATTAAAGCAAAAAGTACCAATGTCCTATTGGGCTGTTATTGCAAGAGACATCGACAGGATTTCGCAAGCGACACATCAAGATCCATCGCTTAACGGAAAGATCCTCAACAATCCAGGATCCTGCTCCTTCCTCGTTTTACCTTCATGCACAGCTAAGCTTGATTTGGCGACTGACAGATTCATCGAAGCAAGCACATCAGACACACTTTCTCGCTCACTTGTTACTTTAACTGACGACAAGTCTTTCGATATTTTCACAATCAAAGTCGATCGTTTGTCATTGCCACTTCTGAAAGTTGCTGACACTCCAGATGCTAAGGATATATCACTTGAAAACTCGAAGCCTCCAGTTGACTTCACATCATATCCATCACAGACATGCAACAGTTTGCATAGAGGATATATGCAATCTTATGTTGTCTTCTTCCAAGTTTTCGCTGAGAAAGACTTGGACTTCCTTTTGGTAATAAGAATGGTCTATTCTTTCGTTTCCTTCAGGTTCCTCAGGGGCTGTTCACTTGATGAAATAATTTCTCACTTCGGAGAAGAAAACAAAGAGAGAACAATCAAAGCAGTTATATTCCTCGAAGAATATGAGTTCATCTATACTCTACAATCAACAACAGCGATGCCTCATTTCGTGGCGGATGAATACGCAAATCCTCACTTAATCTATGGCGAAATTGACGAGAAATATTTCAAGGTCAGGTCACATTATTGGACTGACATCAACGGAAACCAAAACATGGAATTGATACATTTGCTGACCGGCACTGTCGTTGATATAGTTAGGAATAACTCTGGAATAGAATTCTTGGATCTCGCTGAAGAATTGCCAAGCGTTTCTTTGTCAGATTTGCAGATGATTGTCGACGTCCTCGAAGCCGACGAAATCATTTACACAACATATACTAAAGATGAAGGAGGCGATTTATTCGAAGAAGGTTGCCAGGTCTGCACACAGAGACTCCAGACATGCGTTTTCCTTTACGAAATTGGAAAATCTCTTGTTGACCCTGAATTTGTTAGGACAAAGAGATGGATACATTCAACAAGAGACATGATTGTATCTCATTCGCTCATCCTCAATGCACTTATGCCTGAGAAAATGAGTTCATCACTTTAATTTTTTTGTAAACATTTTATTGTATTTTTTCTTTCTCCTGAGGAAGAAAATATTTATGTAAATTTATTAATGTAAGCACGAAAGAATGTAAAAAATCTGACAATTCCATAGTTAGAAATGATATACTTAATTTGATTTTTTTTCTAAAATAATTTCATTGATTCAATGTTACTTCATCATAAGTAGAATACTATACATGGAAATAAAACGCTTTATGATAGTTTAAAGCTTCAAAAACATGATCTTATTTTCGAAATTTTTTTGACATAAATTTCGAAGCCGGAAATTGGTATATTGTGTGTTTCGAGTAAAAACAAAATAAAGAAAAAATAAATATCGTCATTATTTTTTTTATAGGCGGCATTTCTCATGTTATCATATTCGGATCAATTATATGAGTATGCCATTTCAGATTCTCTTACCAAAAAGGCTGAGGCACTGCAAGCATTTACTGGCTTTCGACAGTTCTCAGAAGAGACAATACAAAAATTCAATCAATACAAAGTCGTCGATCATCTAATTGGAGACCTTCACCAAGATTTAGTACCAAAATTCGTTAATTTTATGATAAAACTCTGGAATTACGGCGAATTTAAAGAACAAGATTTGCAACATTTTTGGAATGTTTGCATAAATGAACATGTTTCGGTCATCGACAAGTTTTTTGCTTGTTGGCCTAAACTCTATGACAACATTCCTAAGGATAAATTATCTGTATTTTGGGAAATAATATTTAATACAACAAAATTTCCAAAGGCCGCGCTAGATTTCCTATTTAAGATATCTACGAAAGTCGATGATGTGACAAAATCGAAATTAATTACCGTATTATCTAATTCCGAAGCAAGATTAGACTGCGTTGATACAATTTACGAAATGGCAAAGTCATCTTCGACAATATCAAATGCAATCGCGAGACTATCTATAGATAAGCTCAAAGAAGACAACGATCCAAAATTTCGAATTTTACTCTTACAAAAACTCATTAAATATCTTACAGTCGATGATTTACGTATAATCCTTGAACATGGAAAACTGGATCCTGATGATACGGAACCTTTATTGAATTTAATAAATTTATTATGTCGTGCACAAGCTTATACAATGAATCAAGACGATTTAGATAAAGTCAAGGTTATAATTAAGCCAATTATGAACAAAAATCCACAATTAGTCACACAATTTTTAAACAAATTAATAACGCATCGTACAATTGGAAACAGTCTTATTACTGATCTGTTACAGTGGTTAGTTAGTCAAAAAACATTGATGGTAGACTTTATTTTTAAGCTTTTCCTTCAGATAAATAATATCAACAATAATAACTCAATAGATAACTTAAATTTCGTTGGCATTAATTCTATTTTCAATATACTTTACTCCAGCGATGATCCAATTGTTGCAGAGCATTTTACAAATCTTATAATGCGAATTAAATCAAATTCTGTTATTGACAACATAATTGTTCAGATTATGGAGAACCAAATGTCTAATGCATCTCTTCTAGTCCTATATAACATGATATATCAAAATGAAATGATATTAATTGATCCACCAAAATGCAATAAATTTGAATATAGCCCTCCAATAACAATAAAACTCACAGACAAAGGAACTATTAAAATACCCTTTGGTTCTTCTGTCGATTTCTTCAAGCGCAGAGTTGGATCATATCTAAATACAGATTTCACGCAACTTCAGTTCTTTTTAAAGGATGATCCACTAACAGATAACCATCACTTCTTTAATAACGAAGAAATTACCGTAAAAAGCCCAATTTTCGGAAGTGGATTACGAAAATGGGGAAAAACTGAGTATCCAACATATATTCTTAGCAAATATTCCAATAAACTATTCGAAATAGTCAAATCCAACACGAAAGAGTCCGAAAATGCATTAGCAGTTTTAAATATGTTGCCAACAATCGAATGCGAAGAAGATACATTCAAATCGAAGACACCAAACTGGGAAGAAATCATTGACCCGAAGTATCCATACGTTTTACTGTATAGGATGAATATTTTGAGTCATATAATCGACGTTAAAAACAGAAGAGACATAACCAACATTTTTAAGACTCATGGATTCAAATGCTTGATGAAACTCATCATAGACAACAAAAGCATCTTCTCTAGAACTGAGCATGTCGACCTTTTCTCGTGTGCCGTTGGCATGCTGGTTGTTTCCAGCTCGACAATTGTCGAAGCAATTGACAGCAAACTTGAAACATACAAAAGCTTGGGCCATAAATCATTGATTGACTCGTTATTAGGCTGGATTGTTGGTGTTCCGAAAATAGAGAGAACATACTCGTTGATGGTCAAAAACATTGTCTTTCTGATTTGTGATATCGCTAGATATGACCCAGTTCCTTTGATAGAGAATACTAACTTCACCGATATCTTTGTTTCAACGATTTTCGATCACAGACTATATATACAGGAAGCCTTTGCCAATGTTATAATGCTGTCTGATTTGAAGAAGATCGAGAAGACTGTTTTAGCTTTCGTTGAATTGGCGAGATTAGGAAACTGCAGCAGCTATTTCAAGATTATCAAGAAAATCGCAGAAATTACAGATGATCCCCTAACTGTTTGGAATAGGCTCGCAAAGGGATTAATGGACAATTTATTTATAATGTCGCCAAATGCCATTCTTCCTGATAATTTCGGCCATGAACAACTTTATCCTGAAAGCTTCATTAAGAAAAACGCTAAAAATTCATCGTCAGGTAAAAAATCAGACTCGAAAAAACAATCAGATTCTCAATCAAGCTCAATAAAACAGCCTGAAAATAAATCAAGTGATACAAAACAATCAGGTACAGAAAATAAATCAAATGAAGCAAAGGTTGTGGATTCAGAAAATAATGAAAATTCAACTAAACAATCTGAAACGGAAACTAAATTAGATGACACAAAACAGTCAGATAATGAAAATAAATCAGAGATAAAAACAGATAAACAGACCGAACAAGAAAGTACAAAAGATGAGAAACTAGGCGATATAAAAAGCGAAGTAAATACTGAAAATGAGAAGGATAAAAGGCCAACTATTTTTGCTGAAAATAAAGAGAATCAAAAAAGAGTAAAACCTGTCAAAAAAGAAAAAGTTAGATATCTTAACCCAGGAATTCATTTTACAGTCGAAGAATTGAGAGAAGCTGCTTTAGTTATGTCAGCTGATGTAGCTGATCCTTTATTTGTATCATGTATTTTTGAAGTCCTTTTGATTTTGATTCCGAGACTAGAGAATCCATTCCCTTATGCCGAAGAACTCTGCATATTTGCCATCAACAAGATTGCATTCAACGTTTCAAGGATCATTCCAGCTCCAAGAGATTTGTTCAATCTTATCATTGCTATCATCAAAAAGGACAACTCGGTCGGAAATCAAGTTTTCCAGCGTTTAACAGTCTTACATAAACGATATGATCCCAAATATGACACAAAACAAGAAGCTAAACTGAGTTTCGATGTTCATAAAGGTCTAAGAAATCTCGGCTGCACTTGTTACATCAACGCTTCACTGCAGCAACTGTTGAGAGTCCCAGAAGTCAGAGATACAATATTAGGATACATTCCGAGTGATGGAAACATCCAAAACGACTGGCTTGCAGAACTTCAGCAGCTTTTTGTTAAATTGTTGTATTTCCCATGCGCATACATTGATCCGTGGAGATTTATTTCCAAATTCAAGACAACCAACGGTCATGCTATTGACGTAAGAGAGCAACAAGATGCTATGGAATTCATTGAAAGTGTGATGGCACAAATCGACGAAAAAATCCCCGGAAAACCAATCGAAACATTATTGCACGGAAAAATTATACACGAAATCGTTCCGCTCGATTCAACAATAGAATACCACAGCGAAACATTTGAAAAATTCCAAGTTTTTCCTTTGGAAGTTCGAGATATAAATAACATATCAGACTCGTTTAACCTTTTCAGAGTTCCAGACACATTCACTGGGAAGAACAAATACAACACAGAGAGGGATGTTGGCTTAATTGACGCACAAAGATTGCACGCTGTCATTGATGCACCGGATACTTTCATTTTCCAACTCAAAAGATTTGATTTCGATTTTTACACAATGACAAGAACAAAGATTCACACGCCATTTGTTTTCCCTGAGGTTTTGGACATTGCTCCAATTCTTAAAAGCGGCGAATCAACCATCTACAACCTCTCAGGTATTGTTATGCACAGCGGAAATTCAGAAGGAGGGCATTACATCAGTTATGCGAAAGATAAAGATGGATGGTTCGTTTATAATGATCATCACGTCACTCAAGTCGACTCAAAGTATATAATGGAAAGAGCAACTGCAATGAAAGGTGGAATATTTGAAAACATGAATCTATCAGCTTATTTGTTATTCTATAGAAAAGAGAATCCATCGAATCCACCTGTTGATCCAATTTGTAAACTTCCTGCCCAAAAAGTTGCTTCGCTTCTTGAAGACATACAAGCCATTGTTTTGAGGAATGTTATTACTTCTCAGACTTATCAAGAGTTCTTGAGATCAGTTGCAATGGATGCAAGATGCATGAATGCTTATTTCATGGTCATAGACCTTCTTGAAGTTTTACTGAAAAATCCGCAGCAGATGTCAAAATACTATGATGAGTTGACTAGATTAATGCTAACTAAAATCAACAGCGATCAAATGTTCGCTGATTTTATTGTAGAGTCCGGTGTCTCTTACAGTCAAATATCAGAAGAATACAATGAAACACTCAGATACACATATTCTAACCTTTTGCAAGCGGCAATTCGAAAAAGTGATAAAGATCAATCTCTTATAAACAAAATTAGAGAAAGACTTACGAATGCTTTTAGATCATGGAAGTGTTTGGATACACTATTCGAAGCTGTTAATGCTTATTTAGTGAAGCATCCTGATGTCACTGACAGCACTTTATTGAACTCTTTCATGATGATTCCTACTCAGCAGTTTTGTAAACAGCCGGATGATGTAAAGCAAAAGTTTTTGAAGGAAGGAAATTTGAGCGGCTGCTTCAGAGCTGTCAGAATATTGCTCGAAAGGAGCTCAGACGAATCCAAACAGATTTACCAGTCGATCATCATGGACAAAGACTTCTTGGATGACTGGTTCATCGGTGAAAATCACGCATTCGAGTTCGGCTGTTTAGTCGCTTTCTTCTACAAAGGCAACGAAAAACTGACGAAAGACATAATTGAATATGTACAAAGCGATATAAAGAAAGTACCACAGAAGCAGCTTGTTGCATACTTTGCGTCATTCTGCACTGTCAATGATGAATTTACCGAGCAGCGACTTGATATGTTCTTCAAGAATCATATGATGCAAAAGTGCCTCAACCAAAGCGTCCACATTCTTGCAGACCAGCTTAAGTATGAAGGAAGAGCAGCATGTGCGGCATTGATGAAGTACAAGAAGCAGTGGGTCCACAAATGGCTGAGTTCAGATGACGACAACATCAGAAAATCTTGTGTTTCATTAATTCATAGCATTTTCTCTGACGCACCTGTTCTACAGAAAATCCCAATGTCCTACGGAGTAGCGCAAGGAGAGATGCCTCACTTATCACCAGAAACGCAAATCTTAATGTTCGATTTATGGGATGAAATGATGGAATGCAACAAACAGATTGTAACGACATGTAAATCAAAGGGTAATGCAGGAATCGGAACAGATTATTTCAGGCTTTTGTCGTGGGCAACATATTACTCAGGAAAATATGCCGTTGTTGACAGGCTTTATATTGCTTTGCAGAACAACATCGACCAGTTCTCAAAGCTCAAGGACAAGTCTGCCATTTGTGCAATTTTCGATTTTCTAGAAACATTTCTTGGAAACCAATTCGCTTTCTTCAACGAAAGCGTCTTTGGATCAATCGTCAAAGCAGTTGGAAGGCTTCCGAAGAAAGACGACAACTACATAATATACATAATTTCCAAGTTCTTCCCTATGATATCTATTGTAGCTCCTCAATTTTCTCAGATTGTTGCTTCGTCAGCAATTTATGCTGCTGCTGTCAAAGAATACTTTGACGAGAATAATGGAGAAGCTTTGCTCAATTTCACAAAGTCCATTCTGAACAAGAAGACGGTTGGAACAATATCACAAATATTCTTCTCGTCACAAACATTTGATGCAAATCTTCGCTCGAACAACTCAATTTTCTTCGATGCTGTTTACGAATTATTCAATCATATAGAAGCAATAGATGTTTTCGTGTCTTCTTCAATTCCAGAAGTGGTTTTCTCATATCTAGAAGAATTGATTGTAGCGCGCATCAACATGAAGCAGATTCTTCCTCTTCGAATATTGATCACTGCGACACAGAAATTCATTTCACATCATAAGAACGAGCAGAAATTGATAGGAAATCCTCTAGGTCCGATCATAGAAATATGGATTACAAAAGGTGAGCTTCTCGAAGTTCTCTTCCAGGAACTGATTGACTCATCGACTCCAATAGAAGTCCTCAGAGAGATTTCTGATCTAATAGTAGTTGTCTACGGAAATCTCGACAGATTCACAACTGCTGGCTTGAACTTGATCAGGGCATCAAGCATGGAATTGTACTCTATGCTTGAGCCAACTATAAGAGTGACAATTGCAACGCTAAGAATACTCCTGATAACAAGGATCGCGCAGACAAAGCAGAACAACATAAACCTTCTGATTAAAGACGTAAGGAAGCTTGTTGAGTCTGAGTTATACGACAGCGAAGTTTTTGTTCGTTACATCAAAGCCATTCTTTTCCACGCTAAATACAACAAAGACGAGCTGGCGAACACTCTGACTGCCTTCTTGACCGGCACAAACGACATAAGATCGTTCGTAGGCGACTTCGTAGATGCGATGAAGTACTGCGAGCTTACAACAGATCAGCAGGATGCCACAGCAAGGAGATGCATGGACCTTATTGTCAAATATGATGTCGAAGATAACAATATCAAGGACGATAAGGTCGATAAGGCACTGAATGACATGCAAATATTCCTAAAGTACTGTGCTTACATAGAACAGATATACAATAGGAAGCCAGTAATCATGAAGAGGGAACCATACACACAGATTCAATGTAGCGACGAAAGAGTCAAAGAGAAACTCAAAATTATTCAAGAATACCAATACTTATGATTCCTTTTATTATATATTGTTTGTTATAAAATCTATGTTTATTTTATTGATTTTTTTTTTTTTTTTTTATTTAACATGAATAAAGTGAACTTCTCATCTAACAATAGAAATTGACCATTAAATCATAGAAGGAGTGCCACTGGTTTCTTTTTTTTTTTTTTTTTTTTTTTTTTTTTTTTTTTTT
>MRSU01010201.1:0-33567 GCA_008369845.1 Trichomonas gallinae
TCAATGAATCCAGTCAACATCAAGGCTAACGCAGACATGAACTTCACACTTACTGACGAGCACATGAAGAAGCTCGAAGAACTCGACTGCTACTACAGCTTCTACCAGTATGCGGACTTCTTTGGTGTTGATATTCTTGGTCTTGGTTACAACATCTGGGGTCAGGAGCAAGAGTAAAAACAAAAGTGTAATTTAGGAATAAAAATTAATATCTTTTACAAATATGTACATTTTCCAATGATATTAATCTCATTAATAGTAAATTTTTCGGATACAATATATTTTATTAATAAGAAATATATTATTCAGATCATATTTTTAATATTAGTCTATAATATTGGTTTAAATCATGTAAATAGACATTCTACATATGACTCATGATCTTTAAATTTGAAATATCAAAATCAAATTTTTTCCATTTATGAAATGATTCTAGAATATAACACACATATATATTAACAGCATTAGAATACGTGTTACATATTTATCATATCTATTTTTCATTTATATCTATATATAAAGATGTTAGTTATGCAAAAATCTGTCCTAGGATTTTTCAAAGAAAATTTTCTATTTTATTTTATAAAAAACTTTATTTACTAATATAACAATCTATCATAATCTTCTAATGTTGTGATTTAAAGGATGGTTCTAATATTTTTTTTGTCCTAACTATTCCTTACAATATATTTCCTGCTAAACATTGATGAAATATTTCGAAATATTCTTATTAACATCGCCTAACAAAAACAACGCATGCTCCAAAGCCATCATGGACTGAATCAAATCGAACTTGATCTCAAATGATTGATAGTGACTGTATTCTGGTTGCTGCCAGATGACCATATACAAGTTCAACGACTTCCCTTGAATGGCCATATTAGGGTCAGGCCATTCATATATACAGCTGACTACTGCAGTCTTCTCCTTCATGAAGAGGAGATTTCCTGTTATATGGCTTCCAGTTGATCCAATGACAAGCTTAACATGGGACCAGAACAAAGCAGCCGCTTTGAACCCACCTTTGACACGATCCGTTGTCAACTCAATAGTAATGTTCGGGAATTGTGCTTTAAACGCCTGCAAAAGCTCTCCTGTGTTAACAACATGACGGCAGACGCCTTTCTTCCTATTAATAAAGATGTATTTAGTAGGAGTTACTGAATTTAAGTTAAGTTTATCTTTCAAAACTTTTGACAAATTCACCAAAACAGTACCTATGATGTTATTTTCGAGATGCACGATGCAGTGCAATTTCTTGACTGAAATATACTGCCTTCCATAGATATTAACAAGGTTCTTCGTATTCCAGCCCATAATTTCGAAAAATTCTTTGTGGTGTTGGTGAAATTTCGTGACAATTATCGGCAATTTTTCCCTTAACTCTGTCGGAAGTAGTAAGAATGTTGGAAACACATCATGTATAGTATGCGCATAAAACCAAGCGTGATAATGACTTAAATGAATTGCTTCTTCAAATTCGAGAAATGGCTCCATGCAATAAATATCAAAATCAATGTAAGTAATTGATCCCAAGAATGATCCATTGTATAGTAATTGGAATTCGTTACCTAATAATACATTTCTCAAAACTAAATAATTTATATCTGTCGGAATTGGAGGATATGGGCCAATTTGTTGTAGAGAGTAAACATTTTTCGATAACCGTACTTTATCAGCTACTGGAATGTAAATTCGCTTCTTCGTTATGATACAATCGTCAATATTACTTATTGATACATCGTTTCTATAGTTAAAAAGAAGTCTAGGCTGGCAAGGTCCGGCAAAAAAGATAGAAAGAGTCAATGCCGAGACAATGAAAGTTCGAAATACGAAGTCTGTTTTAAAAGTTCGAACTAACAAAGCCGCGGACACTAAATTCTGACATTTTATCAAAATTTTTTGACTTTACAATGCATTCAAATTTCAAAGCGATTTAAAATTAGATTAATCAGAAGCCTGATAATTATGGTTTTCACGCATTTTATCTAGCTGCTGTAGCGCCCGTAAACGATTAATTCACATTCAAACTATATAAGTCAAAAAAAAAAAAAAAATTCATTACTTTAATTCAATTGGGAGAGCTAAAATATGTGAAAACTTTGAGTTAAATACACTACTCAAGAAGTCACACCTATTGATCACGAAATTTAAAAAATCTCGAAATATTACAGATACTCTAAAAATTAGATCTCTATTACAATAAAAAAATATTAGATCTGCTAAAATTCATTGATCTCATTGAAACTATTTGGTTGTTTAGCGAGCGAAAAATTATATAATAAATTTATCCTATACTATTAATATTATAAAACTAAAGAATAATATTTTATTTCTATATATATACAAAATAAAAAAGAAAGTAAGTTAGAAATTAAGAACGTGCAATTTGTTAGGGTTCTTCACGCAAACAATTGCACGGCGACCTTTTCCAGCAGATTGAACAAGCTCCGGTGCAACAACTACATCATTGAATGTCTTCACGGTTTGTAGTGTCGATACATCAATCACACTCACGTGCTTAGAAGCAGTGGTGACACCAAGGAAGCAGCCCTCATTCGTTTTGATCTCGATGAGTCTGACAACTCTTGAAGTTTCTGTGACTTGGCCAAGTTTTCGGCCAGTCAAGTCATAGAAGAGGACACGCGATGAAAGGAAAGGCTCTGAACATGAAACAGCAATCAAACCTGATTCCAACAGGCAAATCTTGTGCTCAGAAGCTGGGGTGCATTCGACCTTAAACGCGTGGATGTATTTTAATGTGACTAAGTGCGAAACGAAAACATTGTGGCCAGAGTCAACACTGACAATGAGTCCTATTGGAACAGATCCGGAAACAGACATGACAGGAAACTCGTGGGCAGGAATTGAACCAAGATTTGTAAAGTTCTTTAGATTGAAAACAGTCAAGGTGCAATCTGCGCCACCGGTCACCAAAAACTCATCGTCGACATTAGCTGCGCATTGAATGACGCTGCCTCTGTGTGCGAGAGTGATGTTCTTGTTGAATTCGTTGTCGTAGTAGTAAACAGAGGCAAATGACGTTCCTTGTATCACGGAAATGAAAATTCCTGGTGAAGGAAGAATGTCCGTAAAAACATATTTGTTGACAGGCGGGACACTGAAGTTGTAAACACTGCCTGAAGCAACGTGAATGATTGCGTTGTGTGTCATGATGTGGCCATGTGAGACGCATTCGATCTTGTTTTCGATGACAATGTCTGATATTTGCACCGGATTCATTGGAATTGGAGCTTTTCTTGCTGGATGCTGCTCTTTGAAGAGTTGATCAGGACAAACACCAAAGTTTGCGCAGTGATTCCTCGCCAAAGAAAGCATGCTTTGGTCTTCAATTGTAGCAACGATTTCTGGATAAGTGAAAGCGTGGAAAACATTATTGTGTTCGATACTCTTCCTGTGGACACCAAAACTTAAATCGATCCACTCGTTCAAATGTTGAGAGACAAATTCGCTCTCTAATGCTCTCGCGTGCAGCTGGACGAACTCCCAGGCTGATGATGCCCATTCAGGAAGAATGACGTCGTTGACACGATTTCCATCCATTAATGTTCCCAAGTCGAAATTGTTTTCGTTAACTAAAAAGTGATGAGAACAGAAGAATTCTGGCGTCAATTCACGGAAATCATTCATTTGGCCAGTGATTGAAGCCCATGCCGCTGGAATAGAATAGAACAATCTGTCTGCATGATCATACCTTCCTCCTTGTAGTTTGATGTGCAAACTAGAGAAAGGCTCTTCTCTGATCAAGTAACCAATGACACTCGCTGGATTGGAGAAGTGAGACCTGTACAAACAAGTTTGCAGGGGATCGTTTATGTCTCTGTATAACTCCATCAATCTCTCGAGTCTTTCATCGTTCATGGCTCCGACAGGAACAGACAAGTCTCTGTAATTTTTAGGATCCATGATGTCTGTGTCTTTTGGCCCGCAGTAGCAGTTCAATATCCATGGGAAGACTGGATATTGCGAGATGTCATTTAATGATCTTCCTGACAAAATGTTTAAGCGCGCTAGGTAAGTGAAGTTCGATATCATCCTTTCCTGCCATTCATCTACTAAGTGAGTCCTCTGGATCAATTCCTGAGGAGTCATGTTTCCTTGGACGATGCCGCCGCAAACGTTTCTCAGCGACTGGAAAAAAGTAAATGAAAAAGTACTACTGCTGGAAACTTTGTGCAAAGGAAGTCGCTTTGATTTCCTCATTATAGACTTATCGAAGCATTTCTGTAAAGAAGCAGTGAAACCTGCTCTTCGTGATTCAGTCGCAAATATGAGGAAATATGAGCGATTCTTTGACGTGAATATTTCGCACGCGTTATTGACGTGCATGTGTTTCCTATTGAAAACAAATTCTATGTCTTTGAAGTTGATTTCGATGTATTTATGTCTTCCTGATGTATTTGGCTCGCCGAAGATATCCATCTTAATGATGCCATCAAAAACAAGGTTGTTCTTGTTGATGAAAACTTTTCCTTCGAATCTGTTGACAGTTTTAAGCAAAGTTGCAACGAAAGAATACTTAGCTTTCGTCATTGATTCTATCCTCGTGACTTCTGTGAATGAAAAGTTTTCTGACAGAATTCTTTTCAGCGGAATCTCTTCTTGCTCTTTTTCAGGAGCCGGCTGAGAATCTCTGAGTTGTGATGCTTGCCTGTGTGAATCGAAATTCCTGTTTGGCGTCATGAACAGATTTCTGCCTTTCTGGTCAACCATTGGCAAAAACTTCCAGTGAACTTCTTTGAGTCCACTGGATAAAGGTCCACCGTTTGATGTTGCTTCATTCACGAAAGATTGAACAAGTTTGCAAGCGTGATGTTCGACTAAAAGTCGCTTCTTCTGGTGAGCGTTGATATAACTGTTAAATCCATCGTGGTTAAGTAACTGCTTCATTTTTTCTGGAGTGTATTTGAATGTCGAAAATTCTTCGGCAAATTTTGTTCTGATTTGGTAGAACATTGGCTTGTAGTCAATCAAGAACTGTGTTGCTTGTTTGCTGATATAGTTCTTCATGAATTCGAATCTATCGTAAGCATTAGGTGGTTCATCATAAGCAGTTTTGAGTGCTTCGATGATTTCTGGGAAATTCCTGTATTTTGCGCCTACGTATACATATGAAATAGCATTCGAAAGTGTTTCTGGTGTTGAAATTCCTTTCCTGCTGTTAAAAGATGCAATGAATATGTTAACTCTGTCCTTCAAATCTTCGTAATCTTCAGCCATAAACATCAGTCTTGCCAAAACTAAGCCGTAAAACTCTATGATAGGAAGCTTGAATATTGATGTCAAATTAACTTCTTCGATATTTCTGTCAGCTGCTATTTTAGAAGCAACATTGACGACATTTATACCTAACTGGACCTTGCCTTTGACTGTTTTGGCTTCTTGATATTGAAAAACGAAGTCTTGGTTGATGGATTCATCACTTTTTGAACTGAAATCAGACAAAATTACATCAAGTTCTTCTTTTGTCAAATTCCTGACTGGTGAAAGTTCTGTTGGGAATTCTGGGTTGAAGAAGTATGCAGAGCACAACTGTCTTGTAATATAATTCAAGTTCTCTTCATTTGGATTTGAATTCATTATTTCTTTTGCGAAATTTTCAACAGTTCCTACAAAAGTTGGAACAAAATTGACTCTTGTATAGGTACATAGGGCAACTAATATCGTTGACATATATTTAAGCTTAATGAAAGTGTTGCATGTGTTTCCTATTAATTTCGATATCAAGCCAATGTTTGATTCATTGATTTCATAGCAATGATTCAAAAACAAGAACAGATAAACGAAGAAAATCGGATCATCGCATGTGAAACCGTTTAACAGCAATTTTTCTGCTTCTTTCTTTTGATCTGATGTTTTTGTTGGATCCATTTTCAGGATTGCGTAGAAGAAGAAAATGATGAATTCTGGAAAAACAACAGGAATACTATTGCTGACGATTGTGTCTTTCGAGTCTTGTGCATAGAACAGCAGCATCTGAATGAAGCTCTTTTGATCTGGTGCATCAGGATTCCAGTTTCCTATTGCTTTGTGAATCGCGTTTAAAAGATTTGGATCATTTGTGCCGTGATTCGATCTATAAGCAGAAGCAATCAGATAAATGCATAATAAAGCATGGTTCTGAATATCTCTCGAGTCAGATGACAACAATGGAACAAACGCATCATAATTTGACAAGATTTGTAAAGCGTCAAGAATTTCTTGATTTTTGTCGCGAATAAAGCGTTCGAAAACTGTAAATGCTTGAAGTTGGATTGACTGAACTTTGTGGAAAGCAATGATCATATAGATGATTAAGAATGATGATGTGGCTGGTTTCTTCTTGAATAATTCTACGAAGAAATTCCACTGCAATGTTTTTAGTTTGTTCCTTTGCTCTACTTCTAGAGAAGTATTCGTTGGAAAAGACTTGAAGAAGTTGTCGATGAATGAGTTAGTGAAGTTTGCAATTTCCATGTTCTCTTCTTCAGTGCTTTCTTGGATCAACAAAGGTGTCTGTGCTTGGAACAAAAGGAAATCATATGAATCGAATTCGAATGAGTTTGTTGTATCACTTTTATAAGCAGTCATCAAACATTGCTGATAGAAGACTTCCTGGAATTCATATGATTTCTCAGACCAAAGCGAGAAGTTGAGCCACATGAATTCTACCATTTGCTTCCTTAAAGAATCGAGTGTCAAATTTTTGTACATTTCAACTAACTCTGTTGCAACAGGGGGTGTGAAATATTGCGGCTTAATTTTTGCCAAAAATCCTGACAATAGCCTAAATCCACCAATAGATTCGAAGTGCTGTTGAATGTCTGTAGAAATGACAAGCAGAAGTCTCAATATAACTAAAAGAGAAGCAAGCAGCATATCTTCATCATTGCCGATAAATTCTCTATTTACGACTTGGAATAATGGAAGGAAACCAATGAATACTCCGTCCATTTCAATTACATCAATAATCGTTGTGCAAAAAGTAACAGCTGTACCGATTAATATTGGTGTTTGATCTGAGAAAGGTGAAGCATTCAAGATTTTTCCTTGTTGTGCCAAGCAAGGATGCAATGAAACAATTGTGTTTTTGAGTTGTCCATAACTATTCCTGCTCTTCGCGAATTCCTTCATCACGAGATTGACATCATCTGTCGAGAAAATATAAGTTGGGCCGATATCAACTGCTAAGTGTAATTTGTCGTTGCAGCCCATTTGAACTAGAATACTACTGTCGAAATTGAGTTTTGTGAATTGTAAAGCTTGTATTTTCGTTTCGTTGATGTAAAGTGTGAAGTTTCCGTCGCAATACGAGAGAATAATGTAGTACCACTGCTGCTTCCTGAAATTATACTTAAAGCAGTTCGTCATTTTGAGATTTGAGTTCTTCGCGATTGATATTTTTAGCTCTGATTTTTCCGAGAAAGATATCGAAAGACTTCCTGACGAATCTATCATTGTAATTAAAGGAGCGTTTTCTGTGGAGTTCCTGTCCAGTCTAATTGTCGTTGCGAGGCACCAAGGATTGTTCAAAGCTGACGAAGGCAGATTTGGTCCAATGATACAATCAGTTACACCATTCAAATGGAAGAAAGATGAAACAGGAGAATTGTTGCCTTCAATTATCATCGAAATTATAGCGTTGAGGACTTCTTGGTGCTTCCTTGTTCGCGTTTCTTCGTCTTGGTACAATGATCTGAACGTTTCATTCATTATAAGTTGCGAATAGAAAAGCGAAGAAATTGTTGTATATAAATTCAAGGCGTGCATAATGAGTTTATCGCAGTTGCATCTGTCTAGTGTATACCTGATGACGTCAGCGTGGAAACACTCGAAGCAGTTCGAAGAAGAATTCTTGCAGAGTTCGATTATTGCTAAAATTAATGATTCTTCGTGTTCTGAGCCTTTGACAACATTAATAAGGATTCTAATTGCTTCTCTGTTCTGTATAGTCAAATTAGAGCAGTTGTCCATTGTGCATTTAGTGTTTAAAGCTAATGAAAGTAACGAATTAAGAATTTCTTCAGATAAACCAGTTTTGTTGATGGATTTAGCAAGATTCGAGTAGATTGTAGTGAACTTCGAGTTGATAATTTCGATATATTGCGGATATTTTATCGTGAATGTTGTTAATGCATTATTATACGTCAAAAAGTCGGCAGGATCTGTAGATGCGGCAATATATTTCGATGAGAGATCGAAGAAAGAGTTTTCTTCAAAGCTTGGCAAAAATGATAATGGAAAAGTCTCAATAGAGTCAGTAAACAGTTCCATTATAGATCTGGCAGTATGCCTAAGGTACTCATTCTCTATTGCACCAATAAAAATAGCGGATATTTGAGTAATAGAAGAAATAATTATTGGAACTGCACGAGAATAAGGAATTGTCTTAGAGAGTTCAAAGCCGCTCTTGAAGACTGGAACAAGGATATCCTCATATTTTGGCACCGTAAGCAAGTCTGTTAAAATCGGAATCAAAACAATCGAATTAAAAACGCTTTCAGCGTTCATGCTTGTAATAAGCTGACAGAAAGCTACGAACTCGTCGATTTGGTGCGCGAATTCATTGTTTTTGATGTAAGGACAAATACTTTCGATTAATCCGCTACCTAAGAACTGATTTATGAACTGAATCTCTCTATCAATAACGACTAGTGACCTAAGAGTTGGCATAATGAATGTTAAAGATGAGAAATGGAAAGGTGGAAGTAAACTTTTTGCGAATAACTTCAAAACAACTTTTCTGTGCGAAACATTGACTGTTGACAGGTGCAGACAGAAATTCAAGATGACAATCTGGAATTTGAGTTGGTCTCCTTCAATTACATCGAATTTGTGCGGGAAATAATTTGATAATATTAAATTTCCTAGGAAAACCTCCAAACAATTTGAGCTGGGAGACTGGGAAATGTTCAATAATACCGATACTAGAATGATCATAGCCGGAATGTAAGATTTTTCCGCATAAGTCGGGAGATTTTCAAAACCATGAAGGCATTCGTTGTCAACGGCGAGCAAAGCTTCAAGAGTAGCACTTACATGTTGCAGAATTTCCGTCGCGATTTCATCCTTGAACTTTTTAATAATAAAAGATGTAAATAATAAATGTGTTGAGAAATATTGGTCGGGAGTCTGATAGACCAAAGGCTCTGGCATCGTATAAATCGGATAAATGTCTGTTAATTCGTTTTGTAGTGAAAAATTTTGCAACGCCCATCTCAAAAAACAGGAAATGGACCTTGTAATGAAGTTACAGTCTTTCATTCCGCTTTTCTCGATGATTCGTGGTATTAAATCTATGCAATTTAGGCAAAATCGAATATCCATTGGATTTGGTGATTCATATTCTGAGCAATAACGCGAGATAAAACACGAAATAAAGACGAGAAGCTTGTAAGAAAACATGACAGTTAGTTTCGAAAGGTAAGAAGTCGAAGTTTTGATAAATATACTCGCAACATCGATAATTGGATCGGAATGGAGAATTTCATTATTACAGTTGACCCACTGGTTGAAAATATCGAGCGTATATTCGAAAAAGTACCAGTTATTCTGCTCAGATTGCGAATGCAAATTTGGAACTATAACTTCGAGCATTCTTCTCAAAAACATGTAGATTTTATGGTCTTTAGGAAGCGTGTATATCTGTTTGAACTTCTTAAAACATGCCTGAATCGGAGATAAAAGCGCAATACATTCGATGAATTGATCTGGTTGTAAATAAAACAAGTATTCGAAGATATATGGGATTGTTTCCCAGTATTGCTCTTGAAATATCGGGTATTTAGCTCCTTGCAGTTCACAATCGATTGTATCCTGCAGAATATACGAAAACGCAATTAATCCTCTAATGATGTAAGGAGGAATCTCTTTTCGATTATGAATTTTCATGTTAGCCATAGAAACATACATTTGCGCAAGTAGACAAGAATTTAATATTGGATATTCATGAAGATGAAACAAAGCTCCTAGTTTATGCGTAATCTCATCCTTCGAGAGACAGTTATTTAGTTCTTTTCGAGCGGTTGATGCTGAAACAGGAGAATATTTCATCCTTTCCATGCAGAAATCCAACTCTGTCTTGTGAGCAAGCCTGCTTTCCTTGACTTGGCTCTCCATGGTAAAGTATTTTATCCATAGGAAGTGATATGGTTCTGCAAGTTTAGAACCATCATCAGACATTTTTTTGATTCTTATGTTTATTTTTACAAAATATATTCATTAAATACACATAGAATAAGAATGCTAATTATGAATTTTTTGATTTTGCTCTCAATTTTTGTTAGAGTTATTTTACACGTCAGATTCAATTTATATGATCCCGATACATCAGTTTACATGTCAAAATGGCAAATAATATTATCTTGATCCTTTATTTCGAAAAATTTAATAGTGAATCACACTGCGTGATGTTCCAATATGGAAAACATCAGTTATGTAAATAAGTTCATGATTATATTTCATGAAAATGACTTTCACTTCTATAAAATTTGTCACTATGGCATACATACTTATAGTCTGTTTATTGGCATATCCATGTTAACAGCGACTATTCATCTTGTAAGTAGACTTTAATCATTAGTTTACATGTCAGAATGTCAAATATTTTATCACTCTTTCTCTGAATCAGATGAATATTGGATGTAGGAAAATCCACTGCATATTTAATAAATTTTATAACTGTAGGCATAGTAAATGATATTCTGAATATGGGCAAATCGATGTGAGAGGTTACTGATCCCCATCCGTTTTTTGATTATGTTATGTAATCATGATTACATGTCATATTGTCAAAAATATCATTTTTGATATGTAAACTTCAATCATTAATATTACATATCCATTTTGTTTTGTAAAAATTTACGCATCAATCCTATCTGGTTTGATTTGTAAATTATAATCATCCATTTTACATGACAATAATATGCATGTTGAAATGTCAACATCTTTTCCTTATCAACATATAAAGATGGTGGGAAATATAGAAAAGATTTCTTCTGTTATGTTTTGCAAATTTCATTAATCAAAAAAAATCCAGCTTTTCAAAAACTGTTAAAGATCATTAATGCATCACTTAATTTAGTTCCTCATTGTTACAAAGAGAAATTCAATAAATCGAATGCAATATTCATCAAAATTCATTTGCCAATAAATTAGTCTAAATGGATCACTAAATATTCACATAGACAATATCTAAAAATGGGTAGAATGTATTATATGGAAAAATAGCAAATTGATTACCAAATTTACAAAATTTAACAGCTAGAGAACGGAAACTAACAACGCATAAATAATTCTATACAGTTAAATAACATGTATTTAGATTCAATTATATATTTTTCGACAAAAAAAAAGACGACTAATTAAAGAAAAAAATTTAAACTCTATCAGTATATTCTCTTAGATCTATTCAGCAAGATTTTAATCGAAAATGTCATGTTTTTTTAAATTTTTAATCTCTTATGAAATACCGATCAATACTTTCAAATTTGATGTGTAAGTAGGCGTTAAACAATAGTTTTGATGAAATTTATTTTATGATTAATTTTTTTTTTATTTTTTTCGAAATATCGGATTTAACTCCAAAGACTAAGGAAGAATCATATCGAATACAAGTTTTAAGAGCTCTTAACAATGTATTCGTGCTACAAAAAATGCTTCTTAAAACTAGGAACTGAAATCAAAAATATTTAGATAGTGGAATTTTTTGGTGATTTACAACTACAGAAATCAATTGAATTGAAAATTTATATCATAATGATTCTATGAGGTAGAATAATCATTTGCAACTGATTTTGAAAATTTTTGAATGCTTCAATGATTCTCAATTAATTTTTAACTACAATTCTAAGACAAATAAATATGGAGAAGAGACACTTCACGATGCAGGAAGACACTATAATATTGGAGCATGTGAAGAAGTATGGAGAGTGTAAGTGGTTGTTGTGTGCAAACATGTTGCCCGGAAGAAACGAATCAACAGTTAGAGAGAGGTACAAGAACTATCTGAGTCCGAATGTATCAAAATCTCAGTGGACTCCGCAAGAGGATTCTCTCCTTCTTTACTACTCCAAGATTTTCCCAAACAAGTGGTCACATATCGTCAAATTCTTGCCCGGTCGTACAGACAAGATGTGTCGCAACAGGTATTCATCAATTCGAAAAAATCCTCCTCGTTTGAAGTTCATAGAACAAAAGCCGAGGCTCGAAGAGATGGATTTTTCTATTTTCAACGATTTTATATGCCCTATTGATGTATTGGAAAACGTGTAGTGTAACTTTATTTTTATATCTTCAACATTATCGTGTCAAAAATTATTGCGCAAAATAGAAAAAAGATAAAAATTAGAGATATATTCGAATGCTACACTTTATTTTTCTATGTTTTTATCATTGTTGAAATAGACTAAACGCAAAAAAATAAAACATATATTAACAACTAGAACTCAAGAATGAAACTTTATGATTGAATAATAACTTGCTCTTTCAATAGAATAAAGATAAGTACAATAATTCCATGACAAACAAAATCAAAATGACAAACATCATCAAAATTTTTAATTTACCAGAGATTGTCATTTTCTTTATTGATGCCTATCAAGCAAATATTGACGAATTCTTTAGCTTCTAAAAATGCTATTTTTTGATGTGTTCAAGGAAATATCATGTTCATCGATGACCTACACTATATCAATACTTAACTCAGCGAATTTTCAAAACTATCTCATTATTTGTGAAAAATCTCGAGTTTCATTGTTTATGGAATACTTATCATTCAAAGTCAACTAAACAGTTAACTATGCAAATAGTTTTTAAGAATGAAAATCTAATCCAAAAAAATCGTTTCATCAATGTAGAATAAACAAAAATTAAATAAACATTGTATAGATAGTTCACTGTTATTAAATGACATGTATTAACTGGAAAAGCTTTTGAAGTTACTTTTATTCGACCTTTTATATTTTTCAAATCTTTGATAAAATTCTTTTTAAAAAATCATAATCTCCAATGCGTGTTGTACAAGGTTTTGCTAAATTCTGAATTTTCGTACAAGTCTATATATTTTATTGAGAAATTGGGTTGTACATCATAGTCTAGGAGATACCTATACTAGCTTCATGATGGGTTGGAGCTAGAATCCAAGTAAATTAATTGAATATTTATTGGATTTTTTTGTTGATTTACAACTTCACAAACATGGAACAAGTCTAAATATTTAGATGATTAATTAGATATCAAATAGTTCATCTTTATTTTTGATATCTTATAGACATTATCATGTCAAAAATTGCTCTACAAAAAAAATCATTATTGACAAAAAATTAGATGCTTCCAATATCACACACTTTTTTGCTTTATGTAATATTATTGCCGTTGATTGAACATGCTCGACAAAGCTATTATTTGTACATTTCAAAACACTTCGACTCAAGTATAAACTCTTGCTAATTTATTCCATTACTACATCTATAGTATTTTCAATCCATAAATATAGAGCATGATTAGTATCTGGAAAAATATACTATAACTCATAATTATTATATCATTGTGTATTGTTCTATTTGTACATGTTGTCCTAATATAAATTCAAATTAATTTGAAGGTAAAATAATCGTGTCTTACGTCAGATGTTGTCAGATTCTGGATAATTTAATATTGACGTTGCATCATTCATATATATCGTAACTATATTGCTAGTGTGTATATCCATAATTGTGCCCAATTTCTTAAAATGTGGAAAATCATATCTATATTGTTGAATTTGGATAAGGAAAAGGAAATAAACAATCGAATATATATTAATTTTTTTGAGAACTGAAATGTAATCATTTCAAATTGTGCAAATGCTGTTATTTGTTGGATATCAAAATATATGTTTATGGTTTGAACATACTACTATTTTGCAGCGCAAATACTTTTAAATAAGTCATTGTTGCGCTTCAATTTTGGAGAAATATTCGAAAAATATCCAAATTTTGATCCAATGCATTCTAATTAATAATATAACATATATTTCGATAATACAAGATATTTATGATTTACAAATATGTTATTCCATAAATATTTTTTTATTGAAATCTGAAAATTTATGAAATAGCGACCATCATTGTAGTTTTGATTTCATATTGACCTTGGTTTGTTTGTATACATATTCAATGCTGGAAAAATATAAATTGAAAATTTGATATCAACAAATACATGAAATATTTATTAAATACAGTGGTTTTCAATTAACATATTCTTAATTCTACTAGCAATGTCAGTTTCGTAAGCCAAAATCTGTTGGAAGCTCATTGAATTCCATGATTTCGACCAATAGATCATTCCCTTGTGTAGATCAGCGTACAAGCCTGGAAGCAATGTGTGTGAGACCAATTCTTCGGCCAACGATGAAAGACCGAAAATTGAAACTTTGACTCGTACGATTTTTCTTGCAATACACATTGGACCATTATATGTTTTTGTCCACTCGGGTACTTTGTTCTTGTCGGCTCGACCATTTGCTGTTAATTTTCCGATATTTGCTTCTGGACATTCGAAACCATCGATTTTATAGTCATCTGACTTTGCAGACTTCGTATTGACTACATCAAGATAGTATATCTCACGATGTGAGATCTCTTCTTGAGAATAAACATCTGTATCGTCTAAAATTTGGTTTTCACCTGTATATTCACTTACATGCGTTGTTACTGTCATATCAAGTGTTTTTGGTCTGTCTTGGATACTGAAAACTGATGTCTTAACAGGAAATTGGTCATAAACTTCTTCAATCAGTTCTGTAAAGTTGTTTGGAATGACCAGCTTCATGAAAGTTGGTATTCTCTTCTTATATCTGTAAAACAATTTTGTGTAATATGCTTCGCGTCCATTCCACTGTCTCACGTCAGTCATCACTCTTTCAACTCCGCCTTTTTCATCGGCATCATCCAATGTTCTTCTAGCAATAGAGTACTTCTCAGATCTCTTGAACTGCTCGACAGTCATTGGAAGGATAACTCGCCATTCAACAATCTTCATTATTGGAAATCTGTTTTTTTTTTTTTTATTCGATTAATTTTTCAGAGAGAAATTATCGGTTGATCGGGAAAAACTTTAGATTTTTAACCACTTTTAGATCTAATTAAATAATTTAAGTGAAAAATCATGTTGGTCGTACGGATATTTGAAAGCAATCAAATTTGTGAGTACTCTCAAAATTTAAGATCAAAAAAATCATATCTAAAATATACGCAATAATATATAATGTAATTCTACAAAACTAACGATAAAAATTATTTGGAAGAGGGAAATTGAAAAATTTTGGATCATTTTGGATCATGAATCTGCAATATGCATATGTGTGAAAAACAATGCCGATCAAACTTTTAAAATTTCTAACGATATAAAAAAAACTAACAATGAACTGATCTTAAAACAAAAATCATAAATATATGAAGTAACTCGACAGCTCCGATATCCATCGCGTAAAATAAAATCAGAAGCTTTTGCAAAAATGGCAGAAAATTCAATAATTTTGACATGTAATTTACGAAATCTGTCATGTAATTTTATAGATTGCTAATGATGAAAAATTAATGACATCCAAGCCAACTGATAGCATAATTCGCCATTTTCTCACTAATATTTGTATTATAGCAACGAAAAAGAAGTTAAAAGCATAAATAAATTGAATTTGGAAAAAATAATCTTATAGATTTTGAATTTTCATTTGGAAAACAACTATACTTGTTCATTTAATAATGAATTATGAAGCTTTGAATTATAATTACTATATTTTCCTTTCTGAATAAAATATGACATGTAAATTGTATTTTGCAAGACATGTATGAATTACGTGTCAAAAATATCAAAAATTAACGAAACATCATATAAATTATTTACAAAACAAAAAAGGGTATATAATAATATAGAATATATAAACATATAAAAAATAATATCTTAGATCCACGAAAATCCTTCGTCAGAAGAAACGAAAGAGTTCTTTGCCGTAGATATGAGATGATCAACCAGCATGAATGGGAACGGATGATCATATTTGTCTGTGTCTTCAGTCATCATTGGAGCTGCATAAGATAGATTTGCAATGAACTGATTAGCGTCAACACTAAGAGAGAATAATAATGCTTCTAACTCATCTTTGCTCTCGTACAAACACTGCATAGTTGCAAGCCATGATGCACTGAATGATCCTAAGAGAGAATACTGCGGTAACATGCCCATGAGCTGTGGAGACAAAAGAACAGATGAAACAGTGTAAGCGTTCTGTGGGAACCAATCTGAGATCGAAATTCTAGTCCTGTCTGCATACAAAGCTATTGTTGGGAAGACTGGTGATGGTGTGTGAGCGATTGCTCTGACTGCATAAATTGATCCTATTTGCGATGAAATGGCATTGCGTGCATAGCAGAAATTAGAAATTGATCCATCGGAGCCTTCAACGAGCCACTTGAATGCATCAACTTGTGGAAGCATGAAATTCTTCCTAGCTTTGGAGATGAATGGCGAGATTTCATCAAGTGGACGTGTCATATCCATGTATTGTATTGATGCGCCAACAGCTCTTGCCATTGAGTTTATGACTGGTGCGTTTCCTGCCAATCCGTGCAGCCACTGAATCTGTGGAGCGAAAACAATGTTAATGCCTGGATAGACGCAGTAAGACTGTGGATAGAACAAGAACGGCTGTCTTGTGTTTGTTGACGGATGGTTGGATAATTTGCTCGAGATGTACTTGGTGAAAACTGCTTCTCTTGAGTTAAAGTTAAATCTGCCGTCAGGTACAATGGAAACAGTCATGATTTCGCCATTTTCCAATGTGAATCTCGCTGTGGCATCTTGTGTTCCATCGCCGATCACTTCCATTGCTGTGACTATTTCTGTTGATTCTCCAACAGGTATTCTGCAGCCCTGCAGTGGGATAACTTTCGCTCTGTGCTGTGTCATATAATATGGTGGATTCGAGGCGCAGAAGTTGCAAAGATCAGGCAGTGTTGGATTTATTCCTAATTCTGTTTGAACTTCAGGTGGAACAGGTCTTGATGGTTTTGTGAGGGCCATGAATAATGTTCTGTGTGCCCACACTACTTTTCTAACTCTTGAAAGTGTTTCTTCGCTATCTTTCAAGAACTGGAAAAGCATGTGTATGTCTGTCAATATGGCTTTCGTGTGTTTTCTCTGCTGGATGAATTCCAGTGTCTGTTGAATCAAAGGAGATTTTTGGGTCAGTCTAATGTGCAAAGCTGTCATGATGAAGTGGATCGGGAAATTGTCAACAAGAGAAACGAAGAACTGAGGTGGAATTGTATCACAGCATTCGAAAATAATTTGAAGCCAGCTGATCCACATTGGATGAAGCTTTGTTGGCTGTGTTCTCGAGACTATCGAGTTGAAAATGTCGCCTGCACGCGGTCTGTATTGTCTCACTATCATGATAATAACTGCAATCAACGACATGTAGTCTTCTTTCGAAGCGATGGCGAAATAATCAGCCAATTTCATCATCAAAGAATTCAAATCCAAAAATCCTGGCTGCTTTGTTGCAATAAAAGTCAGGAATTTGATATTGGCTCTGCACTGCTCTTGTGGCATCAAGCACATGTTCGTAAAGTTGTATGCGTTCTGGATGTCGTGGACTCCCATGAAGAAGCAGACGAGCTGTCTGTTGAACTGTATCTTCTTCATTCTCGCGTTCATCAAATAATTCGACAAGCGCGGCAAAGCTGTATCCGGATAATCTGTCAGTCTATCATCGGCATGATGCATAGCTTTCAGTCTCACATCGAATGATCTCCTGATGGCCCCAACGTTCACCAACAACTGAGCGAAATTAATATAGTTCTGCATCAACAAATCACTGTAGTTATCATGTCTGTGGATCTCTTTGAGTGTGTTCTGAAGAACGATAATTCTCCAGCCCAATGATGATGCTGTTGTGCACAATCTGTCTAAAGTTGGGAGCCAGACATTTGTCCAGAATCTGATGTCATCAGTGCTTCTTCCATCCTGCATTTGAGACATTGCAGCTGACATCATCTTGCATGCGCCAATTGCTTCTTCAGCGATAACTGACCTGCTCATTGTTGTGATGAAAGAAGAGCTGAAGTATGTTGTATTTGAAAACTCATTCCTTCTGTGTGGGTCAAGACTGTGTGAGAAATATGTCAGGAAAGGAAGATAGATGTAATGAGGTGAAGTGTCGTTCTTCTGGACAATGATAGAAGCAAACATGTCATTGGCCCATGGGAAACTGAGATTAATAGCAGCAGATCTCATCTGTATTATAGCCTGTGAATAACATTCAGGATGCTGGTATGTTGAGTCAATGAATGAAGCGAAAGCAGCTTCGTACTGGCAAAGATGTGAATATGAATAAGCAGTACTTAATACAGGTAACTCTTCTCTTGCGAGACCCAAAGCATCATCTGTAAGATTGAGCTGCTCCAAGAAGAACATGTTAGAATATGTTGGGGAGTTCGGCAACGGCTTCGAGTGATGGAATGGAGGAGTGATATTGAAAACAGCAGACAAAGATGAATTGGGGAAGAGTCTGATGTAGTACTTCATGAAAGTGACAAATCTTGGAAACATCAAAACAGGCGATGAATGTAAAGCTGTTATAAGCAATGCTTGAATGCTTGGCAAATCAAGGAATAAAGCGATCATTGAAATAGAAGAGGGTAAGAACATTCTGGCGAAGATTTGGATGTGAATCTCATTATGTTGTGCAGCCCAATCATTCTCCCAGCATGCATCAACAATATTTGGCTCTTGTTGAACAACAAATATCCTGTTCTTTGCATATTTGTAGCAGGCGCTGTATGCCTTAGGGAATTTCGTCTTCAGGACTTTGTTGACTTCATTGATGACATAAGGATGTATTGGATATTTTAGCTTGGTAATCTCAGCCAATAACTGTGGCTCTGATTGCGGGAAAACAGCGTCAAACAAGAACAGCATTATCTTGAAGTGTGGCGAATTCGTGAATTCAGAAATCCACTGTACAACTGTTCCGAATGGGCTCTTCTGTGGCTGAGAAAACGGCGAGTTAACAGTGATCTTCATCGCGCTGTAGATCTCGTTGATAGCAAACTCAGCAACTCTTGATCCGCCAGATATAACAATGTCCTTCAAAGCTTTCTGGTAGAGAGAAACGAACTCTTTTGGTGGCTGTAATAACTGGAAACCGCTTAAAACTACTGGAAGCCTCTTGAGAGAATTATCAGCAGCCATAAGTTTGGCAATTGCTGCAACAACTTGCAGATAGAATGAATATTGAGCACTTGAAAGATCCTTTGGTAGTTTCTCTGTCAAATGTGTTCTTATCAACTGCAAATATTTGCTGTTGACGTTGACTGTTGTCAAACTGTCCTTGATTTTGTTCAAAGCAGCAGGGAATTGTTCGAAAGTTAAAAACTTTGAGTCAGGTGGATTGTTGAGGATCATGTAGACAATTACATCGAATATTCTTGGGTGAGCTATGTGTTCCGGAGTGCTTACTATGGACTCGTAGATGCTTGGCAGGAAATATGTGTACATCTCGTGGATCTGATATTTCGTGAACGAGTTTATATAAGTGAATCTCAAAACAGACTTCGCGAAATTCAGATTGTTAGGATTGAAAACACTTGGTGATGTTCCTGCTGTTCTAAAAGCAACTTTTGATGAATTTGTCACACATGGAATCTTCCAGACTAAGAAATTAAATACTTCAGTCATAGCATCTCTGAAACTCAGATTGCTTTCATCCTTCGCTTTGATCGTTCTCGCGACACTGACCAATCTAGAGAAGTTAGGTATAGATTCCGCTGGCAAAGCATTCGTCATGATTGCGACAGCATGAATGTCGTGTGATATTGATTCTATTCCGCAAAAAGTGAAATCTTGCACTTGCATATTTTTGATGTTGTGAAGCATTGCGTTATAGTATCTTATCAGATTATCGTTGAGCAGAGAATCGGATGGAATCATTGACTGGAAGTTTCCTGTGAAATATGTTAGTGTTTCCGGCGGCATCTCTTTGAGTATTTCATATCTAAGCCAGCTCTGGAAGACTCTCGACAAAATGTTTGGAATTGGAGCATTATTTAAGAAGTCAATCAGCTGGTATCCTTTAGTGATGAAATGCTTTGCAATTTTGACGAATCTTGAGACAAGCAGAGAATGAGTGAACATCAGTGGCTGCTGCACAATGAAGTTGATGTTCTCAGGAATCATGGACATCAACAACTGAGACTTCTCGACGACATCAATGCACTCAACTGGGAACAAAATCTGAACAGCTGCAATGAAGAGCGCTGGTCTGAAAACAGTCAACTGGAAAGTCTGGTCTGTCTTTGATTGTTTGATGATTTCTTTGACCAAAACTTGTGCGTTATACAACGTGTTTTCGGAGCATCCGTACTTGAGGATGTTAGGAAGATGCTTGTAGAGTCTGTTCAAGATTAAATTAGCAGCGAGTGAGCTTGTGATGATTTGCTGTGGCTGCTGTTGAACTTGCTGCACTTGTTGCTGCTGCATTTGGTTGCGCATCTGCTGTTGAACTTGAGATGGCGTTGGATTAGGGACAGGTGGCTGTGGGGGCAACGGCGACTGCATTGGCGTGTTGTTCATTGATGACGATTGAGGCATTGGTGACTGCATTTGCGATTGCATCTGCGACTGTAATTGTGAATTTGACAATTGTTGAGACATCTGCTGAAGCATTGACTGAGGAATGTTCTGCATCATTTGAGGTGACATTGGGGAAGGCTGTGCGTTGATCTTCTGAGAGTTCTGCTTGCCCATCATCATGCTCATCTGCTGGAATGACTGGTACTGCTGCTGTCGAGATTGTTGCTGCAATTTCGCGAAGTTCTGAGACATTTGTTGAATCTGTTGTTGTGTCAACGGTTTTGTATCTTGCTGCTGATTCTGCTGTTGATTCTTTTGCATTTGTGCCTGTAATTGCTGCTGCATTGCCTGCTTCATTTGTTGCTGCATTTGCTGTGGATTCATAGGAGTCTGCTGTTGCTGGCTGTTTGTATTTTGTTGCTGATTCTGTTGCTGCTGCATTTGTTGCTGGAACTGTTGCTGTAGTTGTTGTTGCATTTGTTGCTGCATCTGATATTGCTGTTGCCTCTGCTGGTTCTGTTGCATTTGCTGCTGCATCTGCTGTTGCATTTGTTGCTGTTGTGGCATCTGTTGTTGCTGCATTTGTTGTTGCTGCATCTGCTGCATCTGCATTTGTTGTTGCATCTGTTGCTGCATGTGCTGGGGGCGATATTGGAGCTGCTTGGAGATTTCAGTTTTGTGATTTTCCAGATAAGTAAAAATGTTGGCGACATTTGTCGACAACCTTGAAATAATTTCATCTCTGAAGTCACCAAGATCTTTGTGATTAAACAATCTTTCGACAAGATTGATATACTTAAGTTCGAACTGTTCGCTGAACATCTCCATGATTATTTGCACGCATTCTCTCTGGAATGATTTAACAAAGACTTCAGGCGGGCTGGCGAAAACGCATGAAAGGTCGAATCCTGATCTTATCAATTTTTTAAGTTCTGGGGACATAAACTGCTGCGGGAAAGCTCCGATGACTTTGAAGACAGGTGTCAAATAGTTTGGAGGAGCAATCTTAGCCTGCTGAAGAATGAATCTATATAAAGATGATGCGAATTCTTCTAATGGATTAACTTTTTGATTTTCCAGCAAAAATTCAAAAAGATACAATTCTTGGACTGTGCTCTCGAACTTTAAGTCTGTTGGACAGTAAGTCAATGTTCCACCGATCTTTTTGATGAAGTTCTTGATCTTCTTCAAGAAATATCCAAGCATTGTTATCAGTTTTTGCTCTCTTATTATCTTGAAAGATTCTCGCCAGAAATATTCGGCCATGTCTCCCATAGATTCTGTAGTACACATCCACGCCAATAGTTTGACTAAATATCTCGCGTGTGAATACTCATGCATTTTCTCTGTTTTATGCGAATTCAGCTTCTTCATGCATCTAACGAAAGAATTGTGTATTCTATCCACCTGTCGCTTGTTGAGTGATTCGACTACGAACTGAAAAAAAGTTTGGTGGATCGGCCGAGGGTCAGACTGTTCGTCCCTCACCTCACCGAACCTTTGCGTGAAAATGAACTGGTAAACGAAAGCTTTTGAGTTCTTCTCCGTTGACTCCTTGAACTGAGTGATAAACAAAATCAGCTGCTTTATGATAAAATCGTGGATTTCTTTTTGCTTGGACATCTCAACTAAGCCTATATTAGCTGCAGTGATAGTTTGCTGAGTCTTTGTTGGCTTCGACATTCTGAGCATTCTATGGACAATAGAATTGACGAATTTTAAGTCCTGAGGCATGTACTGTCTTGAAAACACGTATTCACGTAATAATGATAATGTGTTGTCATAATCAAAAGTGCATGCTTCAAAAAGACTTGATATAATGACAGGGAAATTCTCATCTACAGGAATGTATCTCAATGTTGTCTTAAAGATAGATACAGCTGTCGGTGCTGACTCTTTGTAATGGCAGAGAATGGCGATGTTGTTAGCGAATTCTATTTTGTTGGGTATTATATTGATCGTGTCTGAAACATTCTTCATCACTAATTCCTCGAAGTAAATCACTGAGTAAAGGGTCGGCGGAATCAGCCTGTTGTAGTGCATCGCTGTCTCTGGCTTGAAGACCATCGCGTTGTGCTTGTGAAGGAACAGAGCAAGCTCGTTGATGATCTTGGATGTTGTGCACTCAAGAAATGTTTTCTTTTCGAGTAGATTGATGAATGCTTTCGTGAGAAAATCGATCTGCTCTGGCTCTGGGTTGTCCAATGACTGTATTTTCGCGAAAATTGGATCGATTGGGATTTCAACATCATCAACATATGCGATTGTGAATTTTGGAGTAGAGTCTGGAAGCTGAATTGCAGATGACATGACTTTTTCTGGAATTCTCCTTAAAATTGCACGAGCATAGTCGCATTCTTTGGACTCACCTTTCATTAAAATAGTAGATAAAGTGGAAACGAACTTCATTGCGACGTTTGGATTTAAATGTTCAAAAATTGTTTGGATATTTGGAGTCAAAGCAGTGTAAAGGATGTTGAGGTATGTCGTTAATTCGTTCTTTGGTGACTTTAAAGCGCAAAGGAAAAGCTGGAACCAATCATCATATCTTGTAGCTGCAGCAACCTTTTGTAGAAGTGGATAAATGACTATAGCGAGGTTAGAAATCGTAAGATCGTTTTCATTGTTCTTCAAAATATCGATAAAGAACTGATTATAACTTTCCATCGGTTTAACGATGGAATCGAGCTTATCTTGGAATGTCATTGGAGCCATCTTCTGTGGCTGATTTGGATTTGGCGCCATTTGGGCGCTGCCTTGCGATTGTAATTGTTGAGACATTTTATTGTATTCGGTAAAGAGAGGAATTAAGATTGTTTCTATGAGATATGAGTCATTTTTTTCAAGTATTTGCATGATAATTAAGAAAAGTTCCTTGCAAATACTTGTGCATTGTTGTGACGTTAATTTAACGACATCTTTGAAAAAAACTATCTGATTGACTTTCTGTAATATGTCTGCTGTGAGTTTGTGCATTGTCGTGACTTTCTCTGAGATAATTTTGTATAATTGCGAGATATAATAAACTTTTTGCTGTATATTCGAGCTTAAAATCTTCGAATGGAATTCCACGAGGTATGAGTGGCTGTCATCCTCAGGAAGAAACAGTTCGATCGTATTTTTCCAAAAAGAAATAATTAAAGCCGGAGAAAGCCTGTCGACTGATTGTTCGATGAAATTAATGAAGAATTCGTAGCGTTTGTTGATATCTTTGAGTTTAACATGATCGAAAGTGAATTTTGCGTGATTTGCTAATCTTAAAGCTATCTGATACTTTAATTGGTCGATCGAATTGCGTGGATTCGTCCACTTTAGTGAGCACTGATCTATAGTCTTCAGTGAGCGCAGCATGTAGTTGTTGATTTTCGACCAATCTTCAGTAGTAGATAAAGATTGTTCGAAATCTAAACGAGCAACTTCGAAACAGTCAACGACCTGGTCAACCATATCGTGTATAATGAACGGGTCCCCCTTGGCAACAGCCTCAGGATTCAAGTTTGGAAAGATATTAACTAAACTGTGCTGAAAATCTGGCGGAGTTTGGGCAGATGACAGGACAGTTATGGTCCTGGCGAAGACATCTGGCACAAAAGCGGGCCTTAATGGCGCGATTTTTGAGCAAAAATACAAAGTATAAGATGTTCTCCTTGATTTCAAGAAGTACGGCATTGTAATTGCGTATAATTGCTTTTGGAACTCCTGTATAACATAATTGCCCAGTTCTTGATCTTTAGGATTGAACAGAAACGCGCAGATTAATAGAAAATTTTGGTAAATCTGGGAGTAGGCTGGTTCTTTTGGTATAGTTGTTTGCAGATTTCGAAGTATTTGGTATATTTCGGGCGATTGGACCGAATTATCTTGTCCTCGCCTTGGCTCGAATAATCGAGCAACGATTCTCAACGATTTTGCACAGAGTCTAAGGATTGTTGGGTTGATATAATGCTTAGGCAGGGCCAGTATGTTTTGTGCAAAATGAAGAAATGGAAGTGCAAGATCGTTTTTGTTTAATTGTGCCTGATTAGTCGAATAAATTTGGGCAAATGACTCAATGATACTTGTCGTTATGGAAAAGTCTAGGTAAGTGATGTTGTTTGAGTACATGTTGATTGTCGAGACAGACCAATTCAGCAAATCAATCAGTCCGTTAGGAATTCCATGTTGTGCTGTTAAGTAGTGCTCTACTAAAAATATATAGGCGGACTCTGTAGTTTCATCTAATTTCGTCAAACAGCTAAAAGAAAGTTCCTCAAATTTTCGAGAATATTCTTGATTGAAGTAGATAGGCTTAACGCACCTCAAAATATTGAAAATTCTCTTTATGAGAGATTTTTCGTTGAGGTCACCCGTTTGATTCTGACTTGCGTACATGTTTAAGTAAGGAATAATATAATCAAAAATCCGAACGACAAATTGTTCAATTTTATCGCTGGACTCGAACAGGAGGAAGTCTTCGAGTATATCTAGTACGTCATTCGAGAGATTTGGGCTTGCACCTTTCCCAAAAAACTCGAAAAATTTCGCACCTGACATCTCTAATCAAGCTATCGTCCAAATTTCTTTCAAATACAATTTTTATTCGATATTTGGATTACATATAGTCTATAGACCTTAGATTCACTGTTAAATTCATCAGACAATTTTTTATTTTTTTGCATTTTTTTCTGATTCGAGATTTGGGCTAATAATTCGCATTTACAAACAAAGTGAAGCTACAGGGCCCCAAAAAAATGTAAAAATTTATTTTGAAGATAATAACCTTAATATGTGGAAAATTTTGCAAAATTCTCAAAATTTCACCATTTTTAATATATCAATATATACTGTTACTATTATTAAATAAAATCTATTATTTAAAATATGATAATTTCCAATATTTTTAGATATTTTTTGTATTTTATAAAGAAAAATTTAATATTTAAATATTAAACGAAATTCACATATAACATCAAATCATTTTACTCTCGTAATTATACTAAAACAACATATTATCATATCTAAAAACTCGATAAAATAATCGTACTCAGAATAATATCGAATAATATAGGATTATTTAAATATTTCTAATTTTATCTCATGAGATAATCGATTTTTAGCTAAATAAATATGAAACACAATCATTATATTTTAAAATGCATGTATTTATGAAGCTTATAAACAATTTCATAAATAAATTTTGCCTAAAAAGTGACATAATTTCAATAAATACATCATATTTATATAAAAAAGACAGTAAATAATATGGTTATTAATAAAACATATTATATCAGAGGAATACTCGTATCGGAATGGAGAGTTTATCGACTTTCGGCGGCCGCCAATTCGATTCTCTCAACAATCAGAAATTGCATTAACAGTTAGTTACGTATATTTTGAACGATGCATATCAAATGAAAATGGTGGATGCATACTCTACGAAGTTGACTCTTCGACCGCTTTAATTGAAAAAGCTTTCGCTTTTAATTGTCGATCAGATTCAGATAATGGACATTTCGCCTATTTTTCTAGTATAACATCAAAAGAAAGCGAATATATGAACTTCTCTCTAGTGTCTATTGCTCAAAGCGGCGTTGCTCTAACAGGCGCATCTATGATTTGGGTATTTAAAGCTAGAGAGATAGTTGACAATATAAATTCATCGTATAATACTAATAAAAGACACGCATTCATTATATTCTGGGATTCTTCCTTTAATAATACAGTTAAATTTGCAACTATAGCTAAAACAAGTGCACATAACGATTGGAACATATTTTGCATATGCCACGAACAGTGTAGCCTTGAGCACAGCTGCTTTATAAATAATTCTCAAATTTATAATGGATATGGAGAAATCGAATCATTTGAGGCAGGTGCAGTAATAAATATTATTTCATGCACGTTCGATTTATATCCAATGACAACGTTTTATACTCATAATTCAGGTTTAATTTATATTTTTAACACATATGCTCCTGGAAGTACAAAATCCGGCAATATTTACGATTCATCGATGCCTACACAAAAATATGAATTGAAAATCGACCATTTCTTTTATTATAGAAATATAATTGATGATCCAAAAGTTCAAGCAAGTTTAAAGATGCTCTGCCCTAGTGAATATGATCCACTTTTTCTTCATAGAGCATCCATGCAATTATTTATGGTACCAATCTATTGCCCATGAATAATTAAATTTTTCTAATAAACAAAGAAATTGCCTTATGTATATATGAATACATATGCATTAGAGCTTGATTAGTTAAGTTTTTGATCTTAGAAATAACTTTTTTGTGATGTGAATTTTTGTTTTAAAATATGATTTCTAAAAATCGGATGAGGAATAATATAGCCGAGAACGATTTCAAAATAAATGATTATTACTAGAGCGGTATGTAGTTTCGATAAATTACATGACAAATATAAAGATTTACATGCCAATTATTAGGTTTTACACGTCAAGTATATTTTTACGATCGAGGGAATTTTTACATGTCAAAAAAATTGGAATAAATTCGAAGTCGGAAAATAAAAATATATAATTTATTATATATCAATGAAATATCTATCTCTAGCGATCAACCATTTTTTTTACATGTCAAAAATAAATCGAAAAAAAAAAATTATCGATATGAAGAAAACGTGACACTTCCCCGATACCCAATCATAAATATTTTATAAATAGCCAATATCGCTTCATTATAGCCTCATTATTCGCAATATCCTCAAAATATATAATTTGTATCGTCAAAAATAAACATCAGAAAATGAAAAACTTTATCGTCATGTTGTAAACAATTCAATGACCACTTATATCCGTTTATAATGGATTTATTCACATCTTTTATTTCGCTTTTGTTAACACCTCAGAATTAATTGTCTCAATTTATATCGTCTTTAAATCTCAACATGTTCTATTATTGTGTGTAAATTAAATTTTGTGATTTAAATTTTTTGTAAATTTAGACCAAATTTTTTTTTTCATAAAACGTAATTTTTTAAACATAAAGTGATGAGTTTGCAGATGGGATTAAGTGCGACTCATCCAAGTCTGTCCGGTCGTTCGGCCAGTGCGGCTACTCGCAAGCAAGTCAATTATTACGCTTTTCGGCATATGCAACTCGCGCCATTAGATTTAGATGACGAAAATGATGACGCTAGGAGCGTGAACAGCATGATGGACCCAACGACTGCAGAGCTTAGCTTGCCTCTGAAAGGTCCAGTTGCTCATAATGTTTCTACATCAGCGTTAAAACAAAAAAGTTTACTTCCTCCGCTAAGAACTGCATCTGAAACGAATAACTTACGCAAATCTTGTTTACCACCGCTTAAAAACGGTCCACTCGCAATTAAAGCTAAACATAATCCGATGCTCTTCCAAAAATCTTATCCAGAATTACGAGAACCGATTTATTTCGACGAGGTGGGTCCAAAAATACTACACATCATACCAATAGCGCAAGCACAGCGTCCAACAACTCCAAAACCTTCCCCAACTTTAGATAACGAATTGACCGGGGCAATCGCGATTGCGTGCCAAAGAAACTTCGAGAAAGGAGAGCCTAGGCTTGCCAAGCCTCCGCCCTTGCCAACTTTCAAAGATCCTACGTTTTTGGCGAATTTAGAAGAAAAAATCAAAATTTGTTCGTTAATTTACGATTTCAACGACAACGGACCAATATCAGCAGACAGAGATATAAAATCAAGATGCTTATGCGAAATTGTTCAATTTTTCGAAAATCCGAATGAAGTCAAGAAAATTAACGAAGAAACTCAAGAAAAAATATTCGAAATGGTCCAAAAGAATATATTCGATCAAACACTCATATTCCCAGACCCTCTTATCTCACAAGGTTACGTAAATGTTGTTCAAGATACTGGCTGGCATCATTTATTCTATTGCTACCAGATATTGAACAGATTCGCGCAACTATTCCCAGAATCGCCTTTACTTAATATGACTGTCATAAGAAAAATCTTCTTTTTAATGAATATTCCAGATAATAACGAGCGTTTACAGCTTTTGTCATTTTTGAGAACGTACTACGATTTTCATAACGACGAGCGTCCTGCTTTATTAACTTTAACTTACCAGCAGCTTCTAGAATACGTAAATGGAATGTTACCACCTTATTGCGTCCCGCCTTTACTCGTCTTCACTTCCCACATGTTCACACGCTTAAACAGAGTTTTCACGCCCGAAATTCTTAAATTAATTCGCCAAGCTGTTTTTCCATTGATTATGTCACCGCACATTTATTTGTTCGGTCAGCATCTTCAACAGTTGCTTACATCTCTTTTCACAACGGACACAATGATCGCTCTTGAATTTTACAACTATTTATTATCTCATTGGCTTTCAAAAAGCACTTTGGTCATGTCTGCACACATAGAACTTCTCATATATGTATGCCAAAAGATACCACCTGAGCAAATGGCAAGTATGAGCAAAAGAACTTTCTTAATTTTATCACAATCGCTATTAACAACGCATTTGCGCATAATTAACGCCACATTATATCTATGGTTAAGGCCAAAACTCGACCAGTGGGTTGAAAACGACAGTAGACATGCTGTCACTGTAATGTACGATAACGTAAAAAGGCTTTCTGAGCATCATTGGAGTCCCTATATCAGAGATAGAGCGTCTCAGGTGTTAGCTGAGATGGGTAGATTGAACAGAAATGCATTCCTCAAAATGAGGAATAAAAATACGAACGATTCTAGAAGAAAGAGATACGACGTTGAACACTCTTGCATGAAGAGTTGGGCAGCTATCGCTAAAGAGGCTTTGAATTTCGAGAAATATGATGTAAAGAAGAAATTATACGAAATCAAAGATCTTTTCGATTTCAAGAAACAAGAAGCGTCCATTAATGAGCAGTTTGGTAAGACAAGCAAGAAAGACTCTAAGGAATAATTTTGTTACTTATTATTTCTATTTATTTGTCATTGATTTTTATAAATGTTTTATGTATTGTTTGAACGGACTCATCTTTTTATAGCACACATTAGTTTATCAAGATATTTTGGTTTTCAACATTTTATTATCGATATCAAATTATATAGGCCTATTATCAAATTTACATAGATGCGTGTTTTAATATTTTGATATCAGTATGCGATAAATATACAAATAATTTTTTACATTCATATTATTTTTGATTAAATCACAAAATATGATGAACCATATTAATATATCGATGTAAATGGTATTATTATACTTTGCTAAGTTATAAATAGTTTAATATTTTTCAAATTGCATAATATAAAATATATCTTTAATATAAAATGAAAATATAAATCCTTACAACATATACTACAAATAATAATGAGAATGACTTCAGAATTTGAAATCACTAAAATCAGGAATTGCGAAAGATTTGCGTTTCTTCTTCATTCCTTTATCGAACTGAGCGAATTGGTAACCTTCAGAGCAAACGGTGCCTTCGAATTTAAGAATCTCAGTTCTTGGATCGACCAATGGAACTGTGAGTTCAGGGAAGTGCGGAACATCATCTAGATTTGCTCCTTTGACGTATTCGTGCTCAGCAACTTGTTGAATATTAAATCTCTTGAATGGATTAACAGTAAGCATCTTTGTAATGAGGTCCCACATGAGTGGATCGGCGCCTTCTGGCATTTCGAGAGTTGTAACAGCAATGGCACGAACAATTTCGAAAACATTATGTCCCCAGAAAGGAATTTCACGGAAAGCCATTTCGTAGAGAGTGACTCCGAGAGACCAAACATCCTCTTTACCAGGATCGATTGCATCTTCGTCGACATCTTCTTCCATTTCAAAACAATCATCGATAACTTCTGGTGCTTGATAGATTGGAGTGCCAACAACCATCGCAGCACTCTGGAATGAATGTCCAATACCGAAATCTGATATCAAAGCTGTTCCGTTAGATTTCAATAAAATATTGGCAGGTTTAATATCTTGGTGAACAATGCCCTGAGAATGTAGAAATGCAATACCATCGACAATTTGTTTGAAAAGGGCTCTAGTTTCCGCTGGTGTGAATTTCTTACCTTTTTCCAAAATTCCAGCGATATTGCCGCAATTTGCGTATTCGATTACCATGTAGCAGATAGATCTATCCGGAATATGAATGACTTCTTTTAGAGATATGATATTTTTGTGATGTAACATTCTCATCGTTTCGATTTCTCGCTCAAGTTGCGAAACACCCGACTGCGTACGCGATAATTCTTTGAGGTGGATTCTTTTCATAGCGTAATATTGAAATTCGTTCTGATCCAGCGCTAAATAAACTTTAGCGAATGAACCTTCGCCTAAAACGCACTGCAAAAGGTACTGGTTGACCTGTTTGAGCGCGTGGGTGTTTTCGTAGTTAGTGTGAAGTTCACCCTTCCCGAGAAAACTAGATGGGGAAGTGGCTAGTTTCATCATTTTTGAAATTAATAAAAGTGACAGTCATTGATATATCGAGATCTTCATTTTTAAAATATATATCTAACAAAAGCAAATGGGCGAATTTCACTTAGTTTTGAGATCATTTGCTTAAGATATTCGTAATTTTAAATAAATCAAACAATGGCAACTAGTAATATAGCAAAAGCATCAGAAAATATGATAAAATGAACAAGTAACATTGCTTGAATTTAATTTTTTTTTTCTGATTTTAATATCTTTTGTTTGGATGATAAAACTATTAAAATATAATGTAAATTCATTCATTTTATGTTGGATTTAGTTAATCATTCTAAATAACAGCATTTTGTTATCCAAAATATATTCCATTTTTTATTCGAAAATGAACTATATTAAGCATTTAAAGTGACGTGGAATCCTGTGCCCTGGGCTAGGATGATTATCCAAATGTAGGGGGAGTAACAAGAAAATAGGAGACTTTCAAGAAGGCCTTGATTTTCAAGTCTGTTGCATAACAGCTTTGATTAGAAATGGATGCTTGTATTATATCCTGATTTGTTAAGCAAATTGTGTCATAAACCATTGGGTTTGGGATAAAGTTTCATGATTAAACTATATGCCTGCTGATTTTTACACATCTTATCTGTCATAAAAAAGCTATTTTCATTCTTGATTCACTCAGATCAATCAAGAAAGACACAAAGGCATCATTCAACTCAGATTCTATTCCAGGAACTGCGAGAAGACATTTGGCAATTTCATGATCACCATTTTGTGAAGCCATAATCAAAGATGTGACATTGTCTTCATTTTTTGAGTTTACATCTATTCCTGGCATTGTTAGCAGGAGTTTGACATCTGTTTGATGATCTAATCATGAAACAAATATCATTTTTAGATGACAAAAATGAAAAAGTTGTATATATAGGATTTTACATTCTTATAATTCAACAGTTAACTATAAAGAGTCTTATGCAGTTTAAATAGCAATGGCTGATTTTTCATAGTCCTTAGAAACATTTTCTAATTTCTTGTGATTGACAATAATTTCTGCCTTGCAGTCCATGACACTCAATGAGTGGTCAATAGAGCCAATGCTATCACAAATGATTCTTCCACTCTTTGGATTCCTGATGCTTAAAATGTTTCCAATAACTTCAGCATCGATGTTCTCTGAGTATTCGAATGAGAAGTTTGTCTCTTCCATCTTGCAGTTAACCATCTTCAAGTTCTTGCAGTAACAGAATGGCTGGACACCAATAATTGTACAGTTGATCAATGTGAGGTTGTTGGAGAACCATGCAAGATACTCGCCTCTCAAAACACTGTCATAAACTGTAACGTTGTTTGCGTGCCAGAAGCAGTCTTTAGACACAATGTCGATGTTCCTCAATATTGCATTGTTCACGTATTGGAAGATGTACTTTCCATTTGAAATCATTCCATCGACTTCAATATTTGAACCGTGCATTAGGAAGTAATCACAAGTGAACTTTGAGTTCTTTATCTTGATGTTTTTCGACTCCCATCCTGCTTCATGAGAGACTAACTCACTGTCGATGATCTCGATGTTATCGCATTCTCTCATGATCTTGATACTGTTGATCTTCGATTTTATGATCTTTCCATTCTTCGAGTACCACATTGGCGCTCTACAAGTTTCATTCATTGTTATATTCTCGAGCTCGTAGTTGTCACAGTGCCACAATGGATATCTCAGTTTGAAATCTGTATCTTTGACTTTGAAGTTCTTTGCTTCTTTCAATGCACTTTCTCCATCTGCTGGACCTTCGAACTTGCAGTTTAAGACCGTTGCATCCTTCAAGTTATAAAGTGCACGCTCTTCATCGAACACCTTTCCTTCGATCACCATGTCTGCTGATGATGACATAATGAAAAATGATAAATTTTGTTTTATCTCAAATAAATGAATTCGCTCTCAATTATCAATTTTATGATTTCTTTTAATAAACTAACCATCATCTCCCAATAATTCATAATTCAACGAACGATTATCGATTTGAAGATACATATCATTTTCTGAGGATCCGACCAAACCGCAAAACTATATTCTTCTGAAATTTTTAACCTAAAAATTTTCTTTCACATTCTAATATATATTAATGTAGACAATATGCGATTGTGAATTTCATAAATTAAATGAGGCTCAATTTTTATCCATCCGGCCAATTGTTGGAAAATTTCAACAATCTTTTGTAGTATAATGTAAATACCACAACTGGTAATAAATTATTAAATATCAGTGAAAATTCCATCAATTTGCGATTAAAAACCATTTTTATTTTTCTGATTTCTGATTTTTAATGCATATTATACATTTTTAGAGAAGGCAATAAAAAATAAACTAATTTCCACTAATATATTAGTCATCATGACTTAATTTAAACTCATAATAAGATTAATAAAGATATCAATCCAAAATCTTGATTAATTGATTGATATGGACTAATATTTTTAATATATCATGCAGTGAAATAATGTACACGATTTTCTGCAATATATTGCTCTTAAACAATTCAGAATGCTGCAAATATGATAGTATATTCTTAGTA